>OMKY01244553.1:0-12209 GCA_900302395.1 Bregmaceros cantori | reverse complement strand
ATTGGAGCTGTCTGCCAATGATTGTAGAGCCTAGCTCTGCTGGCCTTTGAACGGACACTGGTCAAGTCCTTGGAAAAGACACCAAGCTGGTGCGACAGGGTCACAGACCATTTTCTGGAAAACGAACGGAGGGTGTATATATATAGACACGTTTTATGATGCAGGACGTCAAATTGGGCTTCCCCTCCTTAAAAGTCCAGCATCCGCCACTGGGCACTGACTATATAGTCCACTCAATCTCAGCGATGAGATTTCGGACACTAGAATCGGCACTGTTAACTTACGTCACCGCTGTAGCATAGTGACGTCATTGCCTGTCGGCATTGGCCGTAGCATTTGCATGTTTTTTTTAAATAATAAATGTATACTTTATCACAGAAAATCAATTATACTCACATTTATAATTATTTGCCGCCGTCGGTTGCTGCTGCGTCCTGACGCCGTCCTCCATTGTTTTTGTTTTGGAGCGGGCGTCGTCTTCTTCTACGTTTTAATTAGTGTAATGCGTCTCGCAATGCATTATGGGTTATATTTCTCCGTCTAGGGTACATCCCATGCTCACTACATTTCGCGGTGCATTGTGGGATACTTTCAGTGCCCTATATGGGGCACATGGAGAATTCGGACACCCCTACAAAATGGCGTGCGCCCCATATAGTGCCCTATATGGGGGTTAGGGGGCGATTTCGGACACAGCCACTGTCAATAAAAAACACACAGTCGGCCATGGCCATGCACAGCACACACACGTTGTGTCATTCTCATTTCCCCAATGTTTAGACACCAATTTATTTTAATAATTAGATGACTGGTCATCTGGCCTGAATTGAGGCTGAATTTGGGACACTATGATTTACGAAGACATTGGCTGTGTCCGAAATCGCTCCCTATCCCCTACTCCGTATCCCCCATATAGTGCACTCACTTATAGTGCACTCAACAGCAACGGCCGAGATATCGGACACGAGTTGGCGCCGTCAAAATTATTATAAGATATAATTATAAAAATATAATTATAAAATTCAACAATCATCACAAAAAGTCAAAAGTACTTACATGTATAACTATTTGCCGTGGTCGGCCGCTATTTACTCCTACCCTGGCATTTTTTTAAGTATAGGTCATTTTTAAAACGTCTCGCAATGCATTATGGGTTATATTGCTTCGTCTAGGGTACATCTGATCCTCACTACTTTTTGCAGTGCATTGTGGGATACTTTCAGTGCACTACCTAGGGTACATGGAGAATTCGGACACCCCTACAAAATGCCGTGCACCCCATATAGTGCACTATATGGGGGTTAGGGGGCGATTTCGGACACAGCCATTGATCATCTCATGTGCAGAAGAGTCTGCTGATGTCCTTAATGGTGTGCAAGCTGCTCCCAATACTCTCCTTGTCGTCTTTCAAAGCATAAATATGTTTATATGCCATTTTATTTTTTTTACCTACAGTTCTCCCATGATTCCTTTCCAAACCGCAAGCCTAAATCTATAAACACACCATGCAATTGAGGGTGCTCATATGTTTTGGGGAAAAATGATGAAAAATGAATTTGGTTTTAGTAATCAATCGCTTATCGTGATCACATTGGGTCGGGACAGACGTGATCACGATAAGATGATTCCACGGTACAATAGTCAAAATCCTATTCATGATCATTTCATACACAGTGGGGGTCACCTGTGGTTTACGATATGTGTATTGGATACACGTTGTTTCGTCACAAAGTCGTTCCATCACCGTGGGATTAGGGGTTGCCCTAACCTCGACCTTAAACCTAGCCCCTACCCTAACCCCGACCTTAAACCTAACCCCTACCCTAAATCTGACCTTAAACCTAACCCCGACCCTAAGCCCGACCTTAAACCTAAACCCTTCCCAGAACCCCAGCACAGAACTTGTGTGATGAAACAACCTGCTGCCTGTATTTGATGTCTGGTTATGTCATATAGGGTGGATTGCCCTAAAGTGGGCCACTGCCTAACATGGGAAAACCTAAGCTCAGGGGGGTCTGGCCCTAAACTAATGAATGTCAGTGAAACTATGGTAAAAGCAAACTATGGTAATGTGTCAAGTTCAACTGTTCAACACTACATTTCTCTGATGCAGCTTAGGAAGCTGCAGAACAAGGGTCCACATGATGGCAATCCACCCTAACCTCTAGTTTAAGGTGTGATGTCTGGTTATTACGTAATGATCGTCAGTTAGAACGACTGACGGAGGTAAAACTGGTACAACAAGCCTTCATGTTTCACACAGGCTGTGTGTAATGTTTTGTGTGTGTTTGTGACCGTGTGTTCTGTGGCTCTTTGTAGGTGTGTTTGTGTGTGTGTCTGTGTGTGTGTTTGTCTATGCCTGTGCCTTTATGTGTGCCTGTCTGTATGTACGTGTGTGTGTGTGTGTGTGTGTAGCACTGTGTGTGTGTGTGTGTCTATGTGTGTGTGTGTTTGTGTGTCTCTGTGCGTGTGCCTGTGTGTATCTGTGTGTGTGGTGTGTGTGTATGCGTGTCTCTGTGTATGTGCCTGTGTGTGTCTGTTTATGTTGTGATTGTTAAGTAAGTAGCTTGGCTGCCTTGCTCATCAGGATTACACACCCTCATGACAAATAATTCTGTGTGTGTGTGTGTGTGTGTGTGAATGATCAATCTCAATAGTTGATAAAATGCAGTGGGAAGACTGCATGTAGGCGCACCGCATTCAAAAACCACGTGGGAAACGGCATGTGTTTTTTGTATTATTATTGCACTAAAAGCTGTGAAGTCTTGTCTTAGTCCGCTCACTGTCTTGAGAGCAAAAGTACTCTATTTTGACACCGGGTAGACATACACACATTGTGCCTGCAGCTTCACTGTAAACATGCCTCGTCATTTATTACTAGTGAAAACAATGTGCTTTTCACAGACGGCAAGTAACGAAGTACAAATACTTAAATACTGTACTTGAGTATAGAATTTTCAAGTATCTGTACATTTAGAAGTACTTTTTTCTGTGAGTACATTTATTCTACTAAGTAGTTGTTTTCATCTAGTCTCTGGGTGTGCCCATCAAAAAATATATATCGCCTATAAAGTGTTGAGGCAAATTTATGTTTTGTACTTTGTACTTTATACTCTTAAAAATACTTTGGAGTACATTTCTCAGCCTGTATTTTTTACTTTACTTCAGTAGATATTTGGATCGGTACTTTATAGTCTTACTTACTTTTTTTTTTACAAATATATTTTACTCTTACTCAAGTAAAAAATCCCGGTACTTTTGCCATCTCTGGTGTTTTTTTGAAAAGACATATATGTCATATAGACATGCAATGGAAGCTTTGTGAAAAACACACACAAATACAACTATTTTACATTTGTTTTACTAATAAAGTGCAGTTAAGAATATCAATGTGTAGCCACCCACCCCCTAATGAACAAAACAAAAAGCGTAACTACAAAACCGCAATATATCGCAATGGTGGAAAAAATACAACCGGACGTCTGGAGCAAAACCGTACAGCCCTACTATGTGTGTGTCTCTGTTTGTGTGTGAGTCTCAAGATTGAAGATTCATTTTAATTCTCCATATCGCATATACATGACAGCAATACACACACATGGAATTTTAGTTGGGCAGGGGACAACTCTATCAAGATCAACAAGTAAAGGCAGCAAAAGTCAGTTGGAGGTTCAAGGAAGAGAACACACGAGTCTCACCCTCTCCTCTCACTCTTCTTCTTCTTCTTCTTCTCCATTATCCTGCTTAGTCACTTGGGGTCAGCAGCTTGGGTCAGTCTCTTCCACTTGTCTCTATCCAGGGCATCTGCTGGTACCACTCCCTTCTGTGTCATGTCTGCCTTTATACATTCCTCCCAGGTCTTTGGTGGTCTTCCCCTTGGTCCTCTTTTCTTTACTTCTAATGCTTGCACTCTTTTGCATATGTGGTCTTCCCCTCTTCTTTGTACGTGTCCGTACCATCGTAGTCTTTGCTCCTGTAACTTTTCTTGTATTGGTGTCACTTTGAGTTTCTTCTTATTTCTTCGTTTCTGGCTAGAGCTGCAACTAACGCTTATTTTGATCATTGATTAATCGGCCATTTTCCCTTTGAAATCAGAACTTGTAGAAATCATTATTTGTTTGTTTTTTTGGCCCTTTGGTACTATTTTCAGCTTTATTCAAAATGAGCTGGAAAAGGGGTGAAAAAGGGAGAGGAGGTATGCGGCAAATCTGTGAGTAAGGAGAGCGAACCCGCGATTCTCCGGCCCATTGTGGCATATATGTGCTTTCTAGTGCACTCACTCTTAACAGACTGAGCTGCTGCGCAAAATTGGAAGGTTCGTTCACCTGAAACATTATTGATATTGCAAAGTGGCAAACGTTGAACAATATATATTCAACACATTTGAGTGGAGGAGGGACCAAACAAGGAAACGCTTGATCACTGTCGATTAATCGATTATCAAATTAGTTGCCGATTAATTCAATAATGGATCAGTTGCAGCTCTATTGTTTACAGACATAATTTTCCAGCAATTTTACTTTGTTTTTTTTTCCAAACTAAACATTCTACTAAAATTGTATTTTATTTATTTGTATTACTAAAATTAGTTTGTAAAGGGATGCATGGGCTGCAAAATGTTTGGTTAAGTTTGACACAGGAATTTCCGAGATGAAGTTCTGTTTAGCCTCCCATTTGAATCCCTTTTTCCAGCCTCACACAGCAAGTTCATGTAATCTCAGCTGTCGAACAGCACGGCTTGTTCGTCGGAATTTGTCAGAGCAGCATTTTTTAAAGTGTTTTTTTTACACCGTCGTAGCCGTTTTTCCATCTTTGTTGCATAGGATTAGTCAGAAACTGGGTTGAACAGATTGGGGGTAGCCATCGCAGACAAGCTGAGGGGAGTCGAGCTTGCGGCACTGCAGACGCTGTCATTGAAACCACAGCATCATAACTATGAATGGGGGTCCGAAAAACTTTGTAATCCTATTTTGTCTAGAGGAGACCAAATGTATAAACACGTCAGTCGTGCTGGCCAATCAACTCATGGCGTTTGAAACCATGGTTAATGGTGCAACCGGTTAACCATAAACTACTTAGCCTCAGTCAATAACCAACAGAACGTGTCCTTGTAGCAGACGATGCTAACGAGACAACCCCCCATCCTCCATGCTACAACCCTTGGACACTCGGCCACCACATTGTCTGCTGGCTGACCTTCGACCTGTCTGCGTGTGTGTGTGACTGCGCGAGGCGGGTGGGGAAGTGAGGCAGCCTGCAGTGCCGTAACTGGGATTAGCATCAGATAACTGCTGAGCACACAGCGCGTTCACATATGCAAACACTGGCTGAACGTTTCTGTGGCAAGCTGAACGGAGCAATATTTATATCATGAATAATATTTCTATCATTATAGTACATATTTTTTCTTTCATTATATTACATATTTATTAAATATTGTTTATATCATTATATTCATATTTATGTCATATATTAATATTTATATCATTATATTGAATAATGTTTATATCATTATATTCATATTTATGTCATATATTAATATTTATATCATTATATTAAATATTGTTTATATCATTATCTTTATATCATTATTGTTTTTTTTTTGGCCCATTTGGACCAGCTTTATTGATGCCATGCAAAGGGACGAAGAAGGGGGAGGAGGCTAAGGCTGAAATATGGTAGGCGTGTGCGCGTGTTCGTGTGTGTACACACTGACAGTGTTGAGCTGTAGTGTTGTGAGGAGGCGTCAGTGAGTCAGTGGTTGGTGGTGATGATGTCAGCATCTGGTGCCGTGGAATGTTTGGAATTCACTCACAGCCTTTTTATGGAACTTCCTGTCTATCCTTCATCATCGTCATCATCATCATCCTCCACAATCTGTTCAAATCCTATTTGGCCATGGTGGAGCAGTGGCAAGAAGGTCCTGGGTTCGAATCCCAGTCCAGGTCGTTTCTGTGTTGAGTTTACATGTTTCCTCCATGTACTGTGGTTTCCCCCCACCTCTAAAAACATGTTCTAGTTAATCTACCCAGGCTCGACCTGGAGTTGGCCCCCGGGCACTGCACTTTGGCTGCCCATTGTTCTTCAGGGTTAAATGTGGAGGAAGAATTTCACTGTATGTCTATGTTTGACTAATTAAGGAACCTTTAATCACATTACAGAAATCCTTCGAAAAATATAATCTAGATTACAGTTACAGTCACCCCTTCCTCTCCTCCCTATCACGGCATGGTGGTGCAGTGGTTAGCGCTGCTACATCACAGCAAGTTCACTGTGCTGTTGTCACAAGCCCCATTTCATTCACAGTATGTGATGGGGGATGAGAGAGCGAGGACAGGGCGATTATTATAAAGTAACTTCATGACCATGGTTGAAGATAATCAGCAGTGTGCATTTAATATCATTTCGTATTTCACCTTCTCTGCTTGTAGCAGACTGTGTACCATTAAGTCTTGACCATTCGTAAATGTTGTTTAAACCAGGGCTTTGAACCGGTTCAAGGAACAAAAACGAAAACCGAAAACGAACAGAATTTTACAGAATTTTAGGAGGAGCGGAAACAGAAACGAAAAAATATTTCTTCAACTGGAACAGAAACGGAACATAATGAAAACCACAAAACCGGTTAAAACGGTTTTTTTTTCTGTTCTCAATATATTTTAACATATCCTTTCCTTTCGTCCACTTTCACCGTCAGTCGGCAAGCATCTGGGGCTCCATCTTGTGGACAGACGAGGAAGCAAATTTAATGCCGTTTTAAACCCGGTTTTCAGGTTAATGCAGTTACACTAAAGTTTGAAAGTCCACCAAATATATTTTGCATAAACTATACCTAAACTTATCATTGCACACCATAAGGAACTTTAAGAACAAACAAAATTTTTGTGTTCTGAACCGGTTCAGGACCGATACTTTGGTGGCGGAACGATTCCGAGAACGAAAACGTTAAACATAGGCCTGCCTGAACCGTTCGGAACAGAACGTTTGAAAAATAATTTCGTTTTCAAGCCCTGGTTTAAACGGCCTTTGAGTCTTTTACCTTCTATCAATCATTGCCATGATGGCTGAATTTTTGTTTGGTCCATAATTTCTGACCGGGTGGATTTGCCCCAAGTTCTTTTAGCTTTGTTTGGGGGATACCCCTTCAGCAGTCAGGAGTCAGGACGACTGAGGCCACGCTTGATTCATGTTTTTTCAGTAAACAAACCAAGGAGCTGTTGCCGCGGTTTGAACATTAGGACCACACCGGCCTTTGTTCGGCCGACTCCCGACAGAGACTCGGCTTTGAAGTGGCATAGAAAGGCAACTGCGTGTCTCCTGTGCTCTAAGCCACAGCAACAAGACTGTGTATGGGGCTGGCTTGCATCAGCGGCCTTAAGGCCCTGTGCCACGGGGCCACCCCCCGAGCAAACACATAGTTTAGCTAGTAATGCCCTGGCAAATGTTTGTCAGCCATTTTAAAATAATAATAATAATGATAATAATACATTTTATTTGTTAGCGCCTTTCAGGTCACTCAAGGACACTTTACAGAGAGCAAGCAACAGAGTAAAAAAAAAAAATAGCAATCAAAATATAATAAAAGGTGGAGGTGTAGACAACTGGCTAAAACAAACAACTATAATGAATAAGCAGTCCTGAAGAGGTGGGTTTTGAGGGAGGATTTAAACTGAGGGAGGGAGTCAATGTTGCGTAGTTCAGGTGGGAGTGAGTTCCAGAGTTTGGGAGCAGAGCGGCTGAAAGCTCTGCTCCCCATGGTGGATGGTATTATGAATATACAATAGAAATTAAGATATTTCACTGAATAAAGTAATTTACTTTTTCATTCACAACCATTTTTATTTCACCTCAAGGCATAAAAGCTGTGACTAGCTTCCACAAAAACTAAATGAAAAACAGGTAGACACATGCCTTCAGCTGGAGCTATCAAAATAAAATGGCAAAATAATAACTTGAAAAACCAAATACATTTCATATATGGAGAGGTGGCGTTGAATATGCGAGGAGATATTATGATCTGACCGGACATTTAAAATTGTCCATGTAACTTTGTATACAATTATTCGATTTGATATTCGACTATTATACTATTTGACTCGATTACTTGAGTACCTCAAATAATAGTTTCAGCCCTTGTGATAGACATTGTGCCCGACATATCATCTGGTTCAACATCATGAACTTCCTTGAACTTCACTGCCAAAGCCACAAGTGTGTGAGTTACTGAGTTTTAGGGATGTACCGATACCACTTTTTGAAAACCGATACTATACGATACTATAATTTCAATACTCACCGATACTCACCGAGCACTACCGATACCTGCCCCCCCCCTTCCAAAAATAAATAAGCCTTTGTATATTTGATATATTATTTTGACATGAATGTCGGTCAGAGTAGAATACGCAGCACCGCCTCATTTCACAGAAGCGGTATCGGTATGGTATCGGTTCATGGTATCGCCAACTGTTACGATACCGGTATCAACGCATCCCTACAGAGTTTGGTACTAATAACTGCAATTTTCTAATTTGCACTCCACAAGACACACTGTATTATTGGTACACTGTGAATGGATGGTCTATTTTCAAAGACTTTGAAAGTCTTTTTCTCTGTTTTAATGTTATGGAACAGGAAGTTACTTTAAAATAATGGTAACTGGTTAATATCGGTTTTATTTTGTTCTTCAAGGAAGTGCACTTTGGAATAACTCACGAATAAAACAAGAATATTCATAAAATCTACGATGCAGCAGTGAAATATGAAGCGTTGTGGGACTCTTTGCGTGTTGTAGGAATTAACCGTTCCGGGAACAATATTTTTTGTTCTAACCGGTTCGGGAACGTCAATTTATTGGTGGAACTCATAAACGGAAACGTTATAATTACGTTTCTGTTCGGACCGAACCGAGTGGGAAAAAATATCGGTTCAAAGCTTTGGTTAGAACCCCAACAAAAGTTACCTTTTGGGCGGCTGTGATAATCCGTTACGAAGGTCTTACTGCTTGCTTTGTTAAAATATGTGTATGTTAAACATGATTGTATTCTAACAGTTCAAACAAGTATCAATTCATTTCATTTTGTCATTCATTTTATTAGCTTACATCATTGTTTCAATGGTTCTACTTACTTTCCAGTGTCTGTATAAGAGCCTGTGTAGGCAACAGTTCCCAACGGGTGTCGCGAAAGGCAGAGTTAATGTAACAAGTACTTTTACCTGAAAGCTCAGTAAAAAGTAGTTTTTTTTCACCTCAAATTTACTTGAGTAAAAGTAGAAAGTAACTCGTGAAAAATGTACTCCAAAAGTAAAAAAGTACACAAAAAATGTTTAACTGAGTAAATGTAATGCGTTACTGCCCACCTCTGAAGATTACCAATGTTGGTGCACATTCTGCTACAAACATATACATAGAGAAATATGATGATGGCTCACACCACAAAATAACGTAGTTTTAATAATTCAGCAAGTGACCCTTCTAAAGTGTTGGTTCAATGTAGGGCATTTTTGTGGCTACCAAAACAAAACGCGAAACACTTACATCAAGCCTGTGCCCACTCCTTCCAGATCAGGGCCCGTGTCGGCTGGAAACCTACGCCCGTCCCCTATGTCGTGAATCAGCCTGTACCCTGGCAGATCCACCACGTATCCAGCCGCAGACGCAGCAGCCGCATGGACGAGGTGGGCAGCATGAGTAATGACATTGCAAGGGCTGGCTGTAGCTCGGTTGGTAGAGCTGTAGTCTGTTCCAACGACTAGAGCGGGGCTATTTTACTTTGCTTTGAGAGCCACATTGTCAGAAACCCAATAGGCCAGGGGCCGGAGCAGATGCCGGACTATTGTACGGCCTATTTGTACAACTTGACACAGCGAAAAACCACATTTTCATAACCTTTATTTAAAGTAGCATACTTACCATTAAAAGGGCTTCAATTCTATGCAACAATGGTGCTTTCTTGTTTGTAACAAGCAACATCTGAAACAACAACACACAAATAGTGGTAAACAACAGCAGCTCACTTAAACTACTAAGAATCTCAGTTAACCTCAATCCTCAACAACACATTTCCAGTGTTTCTGGTGAGGTAAAGAACAGCAAAACATGTGTGACAAAAGAAAAATCCGTGGGCCAGAAAAACCTGATTGACGGGCCGGATTTAGCCCTGGACTAGAGGTTTGAAGTACAAGTTTGAATCCCATGAGTCGTCAAGATTCAAGATTAATTTTAGTTTGCCATATTGCATATACTTGACAACAGTACACACACGTGGAATTTTTGTTGCCCATTACATAACTCTCTCAACAGGTTATGAACAAGGTCAACACAAAAGAATGCAAAGTACAGAAGTTATGAAGTGGTATTGACATAGAATTAGCTTGTGTAACATGTCAACATATCAAGCAGGGCTACCCCACTGCATTCAGTAGCATCACTGTGCGTGGGAAGAGACTGTTTCTCAGTCTAGAGATCAGAATGTCCAACCCCAAACAATGGGTCGTAATTGAATGCCTTTTATGGCAGACATTGGTGTGTGAAAGTGTTCGTAATTTCCCATTTGGGATTACTAGAGTAATCAAATTCAAAATAAAATATACATTGATCTTTGTCTTTGAAATCTCAACTTTCAATTTCTTGAATATAACTTTTGTCTTTGAATCTCGGAGAGGGGCTCCTCAGCTACTAGCTACTGTCAAGCAGAGATGGCAAATCCAGTTCCAGAAAGTAAAAATCCTGCCATGTTTTGGTTCTAGCAGCTACACCTGTTTGCAGTGCACTTTTATGCTGAGTAGAACGAAAACGTGGCAGGACTTTTACTTTCTGGAGCTGGATTTGCCATCTCTGCTGTCAAGTCAATGTATGGGCCACACACAGTCTGTCATATCAGAATGTCCAAGTATCCACCACTATGACACCACACCAACAACCTTCACTGACCATTCATTACCCTACCCAAACAAAAACATGCAGCCTAACTCCTATCAGTCAGTTTTTAAGCATAGAATTTAGAGTCCAAAACCATGATACTAAAATCAATTGCCTCATCAGTGGATCGGGATCTACACACGTTTCGACCATAAAACCATACGCCCTACCCCGTTCTGTTAGGTCCCTGTGGATGATCAGTCCTCCCCGCGGCAATCACAAAATTTCAAGTAGTCTAAATGTTTTTTTTTTTGCAATTTAGTAATGTGCAAATAAATTGATTTTTCTTTAAAAACAATGTGAGGATTGTTTTGTTTTTGTTTTTTCTTTATTTTTTACATTTTCCATATTGAAAAAATTTTTATAAAAAGACCTTTGGAAGAAAGAAAATTTTGTCACCGTCACATTTGTTTTGGAGAAATTAGTTTGGCAACTCCACGCAGCAGCGATGACAATATGTTGCGGGCCGCTGAACCGGGGAGGGAGAAAGGGAAAGTAGATTTTTTTTACATAAGCGCGGCGCAAAGTTTACAATATAGATGCCCTGTTCTATGGCGTGCAGTGTGTTGAAAAGAGCAGAAGGAAGCGTGGCTCTGTAAAGTTACTGCTTAAATAGCGATGCAGACGCAATGTGTTCTTAACAGCTGTACGTGTGTGCGCGGTCTCAATTTTAAACGTTCCGAATGAGTTCATGAATATGACTCGCAACGACGTTATGGGCGGCTAGAGTCTACAGGCACAGCGGAGGACGGGAGACATTTCCTCGGCTCTCGTCATGCCGAGAAAAGTACACTGAACACACACGTCACCGACACACGCCGGAGGGCACCGACCAGAGATGGGCAGTAACGCATTACATTTACTCCATTACAATTTTTTTGTGTACTTTTTTACTTTTGGAGTCCATTTTTCACAAGTTACTTTCTACTTTTACTCAAGTAAATTTGAGGTGAAAAAAATATACTTTTTACTGAATGTCAGCAATTCGTTACTTGTTACATTAACTTTCTTTAGCGACACCCGTTGGGAATTGTTGGTACATATATACATTGGTGTCATATCTCTCTCTCTCTCTCTCTCTCTCTCTTTCTCCTTGTCTCTCTCTCGGCCTCTCTTTCTCCTTGTCTCTCTCTCGGCCTCTCTTTCTCCTTCTCTCTCTCTCTCTCTCTCTCTCTCTCTCTCTCTCTCTCTCTCTCTCTCTCTCTGCCTCTCCTTCTCCTTGTCTCTCTCTCGGCCTCTCCTTCTCCTTGTCTCTCTCTCGGCCTCTCCTTCTCCTTGTCTCTCTCTC
>OMKY01244552.1:0-16847 GCA_900302395.1 Bregmaceros cantori | reverse complement strand
TAATTTAAATCTTGAGGTGCAAATGTGCAGCGCCCTAGGTAGGGGTAGGTAAAATAAGTCTTGACTTCGTCCTACTCCTTTTGAACATGTTCAGACTTTTGAGGTATACTTTTTTTTTTAAATTGGAGATTTACTTTGCTTACTTTATTTTGTTTCTGACGCACGACCTTGCTGGTCTGGTAATTTGTTCACAAGGTTTGGCATTGAACTGTCTACTTGGTTGTTGTCTGACATGTTCGAATAAATAAACATTCATTCATTCATTCATTCATTCATCGTTATGATTTTTTGCTACTTTATTAAAATCAGATTCTGGAGCTAAAATGACAGCATGTTAATGATGACTTGATTTGGAGTTGACTTGGGACTTGACCAGGGCTTTGAACTCTGTTCCCTGGAAAATACGAAAACCGGGAACTTTTTTAATTTTCCAGGGAACAGAAACGAAACCAGAAACGTTATTATTTTTTATGTTCCGGAACAGGAACACTTATTTAAAAATAATGGTAACCGGTTAATACCGGTTTTATATTGTTCCTCAAAGGAGTGCACTTTGGGATAACTTCAGAAATAAAACAAGAGTATTTATAACATTTACGATGCAGCAGTGAAGTAGGAATCGTTGCGGGACTCTCTATAGTGTGTCGTTGTGGGTTCGCCCCGACACGCAACGAGACCTCGGCAGTAGAGCGCTACCAGCGGGCCTCTGTAGCGAGTCTCTGTGGATTCGCTGCAACAAATATTACATAGCATTAAACAACTGACAGGAACGAAATTAACCGTTCCGGGAACAATATTTTTTTGTTCTAACCGGTTCAGGAACGTCAATTTATTGGTGGAACACATAACCGGAAACGTTATAATTCTGTTTCTGTTCGGAACGAAACGCTTGGGAAAAAATATTGGTTCAAAGCCCTGGACTTGACTTGCCCAAGAAGGACTTGATTCTGGAGCTAAAATGACAGCATGTTAATGATGACTTGGAGTTGACTTGGGACTTGACTTGACTTGCCCAAGAAGGACTTGAGACTTGAACGAGGGACTGGGTCACATCTGTGCCACAGACACACGGTGCAGTGCAGCAGGGGGTAGACGACAGGATGGAGACTGCGACAGACTGGGGTGAGGGACACGCCGGCTTGAGAAGTAAAGGAATGTGTGTACAGCACCTGTACCTTCTATGAGCAACTCTTGCCCATGACTGCCCAGCAGGGTCCTCGACAGGAACGGAGCAAAGTCCACAAAGATCTCCCGCAGGAGAGGAGCCACCTTCTCTAGCGCCCTCTCTAGCTTGGTGGTGATGCTGCACAGACAGGGAGAGAGGAGTAGAGAGCAGGGGGAGAGGTGGGGGCTGTAAGAAACCTATCTCGTAAGCGTACAGCAGAGATGGGCAGTAACGCATTACATTTACTCAGTTAAAATTTTTTGGTGTACTTTTTTACTTTTGGAGTACATTTTTCACGACGTTACTTTCTACTTTTACTCAAGTAAATTTGAGGTGGAAAAAAAAAAAAAGTACTCGGTACATTAACTCGGCCTTTAGCGACACCCGTTGGGAACTGTTGGCACATATGTTGATGTCATATCTCGCTTTCTCGCTCACTCTCTCTCTCGCTCGCTCTCTTGGTGTCTCTCGCTCTCTCTCGCTCTCCCTCTCTCCCACTTGGTCTCTGTCTCTTTCTCGGGCTCTCTCCCTCTCGGGCGATCATTTTTTTTTTCATTAATTTTTTTGAATTAATTTTTTTAAACTGAAAGTTACTCAGTACTTTCGCTACTTAAGTAACTTTTTTGTGGAATACTTTTTTACTTTTACTTGAGTAACTATTTGGATGACTACTTTTTACTTGAGTAATATTTTGCTGAGGTAACAATAATTTTACTTAAGCAACTTTTATGGCTACTCTGCCCGTATCTGGCGTACAGTCAAGTGGTATAACTCACCACTTCACGTCCATTATATGGGGGCAAATACAACGGAGGTAGTTAGGCCGCCAGTGCGCGCGGGGGCAGAGTGGTTATAGAGTGCGACCCTGGACCATAGGTCAAGCAGTGCCACGGGTTCTAATCCCCCGTCCGACTTTTCTGCAATGTCTTCGCCACCCGCCCCCTTACCCCCACTAAAGATTGAAAAATGGTGCTTGATAAAATACATTGTTGTTAAAAACACTACTACTGCTAACACAATACTAAAAAAAGATATTGGTATCAAAAATGTTAATTTACAAGACAAAGTAAGAAAAATGATGAATACATTTGAGGACGCGGAAAGGACAAAAAGTGTCGGTGGCTGTGTCCGAAATCGCCCCCTAACCCCCATATAGTGCACTATATGGGGCGCACGCCATCTTGTAGGGGTGCAATGCACCGCGAAATGTAGTGAGCATCGGATGTACCCTAGACGGAGAAATATAACCCATAATGCATTGCGAGACGTTTTAAAAAGGACCTAAACTTTAAAAAAATGCCGCGGCGGGAGTATATAGCGACCGACCGCGGCAAATAGTTATGAATATAAGTACTTCAGACTTTCTGTGATGATTGTTGAATTTTATAATTATATTTTTATAATTATATTTTATAATAATTTTGTCCGAAATCTCGGCCGTTGCTGTTGAGTGCACTATAAGTGAGTGCACTATATGGGGGGTAGGGAGTAGGGGATAGGGAGCGATTTCGGACACAGCCTTTGTTTATAGATGAATTTACGCGCTAAATGCAGGGGGCTGGAATTTGTTCCCGTCGGCTAAACGCACTTCCTATGCCTGTATAGTTGCCTGTGTAAAGTCATCGTAATGGACCAAAGTGGCTGAATTTGTCACACAAAACGCACACCGCTTCAAAATCTGCTTACTACAGCTCGCTCTGTGACAAATTACACATCATCCACCCCGCTTCACTCACCGCTTTACATAATATATTGATGAAGTACAGTAAAGATCTGACTTGAAGTTACTCACCGATGTGATCACATATTCTTCTGGGCCAATGGGGTGGCTACTCCAACTGGAAACTCCAACACGAATGGGTAAATGGAATGAGTTGGCCAGATTATTGAATCATGCGTGTGGGAACCCAGGTCCGCCTTAGAGCATTTGGGTGTGGAATAGCACAGCGCAAGTTACCACCATCCTTTTTAAATAACGCAGTAGGTGTGTGCTCTAGGCATGCACCTATCACGTTTGCTCCCGATCCGATCCCGATCATTTGATTTGCAACGATCGGCCGATCCTAATCTCCGCTACCGAGTCCCGATACAGAGTTCTGATCCTGTAAAAAATTGGTAGTGCCCAACCTATTTGGCACAATTGTCAATTTCAATAATAATCAAAGTAAATAAACAGTCATTTGGCTCCCCAACTCATTTACCGATCCTGATCGGGACAAAATCACGAGTCCCAATCCTTGGAAAAAAGTCTGATCGGCCCGCGGTCACCGATCTGAGGATCGGATCGGTACACCTCTAATAAATATAATATAAACTTCAAACATAACAAAACTCACACACACACACTCAATCTGTGCGCTCCCACGTTAAAAATGGTTTGTCAGGGTTACCAAGGCAAGCACCCCCCCAAAAAATGCACCAATCATCATCATCAATCAATTCATTATTTATTTTAAATGAAACAAAATAAAGGAAAAGTATTTTGGCTCCAACAATGGGGTTGTTAAGAGCTATGTGAATTACACTTCATGCTGCCTGGCAGACAATTCCACAGTCAAGGGCCACAGTAGCTGAAAGCGGCCCCTCCATCTGTGCTGTATTTAACTCGCTGTACGATGAAGAGTAGGGGTGCACCAATCCGATCCTCAGATCGGTGATCGGGGGCCGATCAGTCTTTTTTCCAAGGATCGGGACTCGTGATTTTGTCCCAATGCTGATTGGTCTATCTGATCGGCCAGTAAATGAGTCGGGGAGCATGCCAAATGATTTTTGAAATTGACAATTGTGCATTGACAATAGTTTGGGTACTACCAATTTTTGCAGGACCAAAACTCAGTACCGGAGATCTGGATCGGCCGATCCTTAAAACCAAAGGCTCGGGATCAGATCGGGAGCAAAAAAACGTGATTGGTGCACCCCTAATGAAGAGGCCAGTGCCAGAGGACCTCAAGGTCTGCGGCAGCTGATATGGTACAAAACAAAAACACACATATCATGGGATCTGTCCTCGGAACTGTCCTGCAGGTCCATTCCAAAGGTCTGTTGCTGGGGATCTACAGCGACGTCGGCGTGTCCACCTGTGCGGGCTACCCCGGCAGCCTGGGCCACTACGAGACGGACGCTCAGACCTTCGCTGACTGGGGCGTGGACCTCCTGAAGTTCGACGGGTGCAACATGGAGTTGTCTCTACTATCAGAAGGTCTTCATAGTACATTTTACTTCGATCTTCATAGTACAATTTACTTAGATCTTCATAGTACAATTTACTTAGGCTGTTTCTGCTCTTCATCCAACCAGCAGAGATGGCAAAAGTACTGGGATTTCTTACTTGAGTAAGAGTAAAATACATTTGTAAAAAAACAACTCGAGTAAGACTACAAAGTACTGATCCAGTCTATCTACTCAAGTAAAGTAAAGTATAAAGATCTTTAAATAGGTTAAAGCCGGCTGCTAAGATTGCAATATTTGTATTGGAATTCCCATAGGCCTCGGTTTTCTGGTTTTCTGAGGCCCAAACCCAACCGGTGTCCATTTTTATATACAGTCTATGGCCCACACACAAAAACGGAACATAAAACAAGGTTTTATGATTGTTATTAGTGGTAAGTTTCTGCATAGATCTCTGTTTATTGATGTGTCCGAAGGCCAACCAAAAGCCTTTCTGGTGAATAGCACCTTGAAGTGCAGACGGACACCTGCTATTATTATTGTATGCATGTACTACTCATCCTCTTGGGGATGTTTTCCCTCAGGTTACATTAACATGTCCCGGGCGCTGAACGCCACCGGGCGGGGCATGGTGTACTCCTGTGAGTGGCCTCTGTATGAACGACCTCGCAGAGCGGTGAGCACACACTCTTACCCCTTCATACACCACCGATACGGAAGTCGTTCGGCCGTTCGTAGCTAAGGTTGCAACCAGGCCTGAAACGAAATTATTTTTAAAACGTTCCATTCCGAACGGTTCAGGCAGGCCTATGTTTAATGTTTTCGTTCTCTGAACTGTTCCGCCACGTAAATATTGGTCCTGAACCCGTTCACGATGCAAAATTATTGATCGTTCTTAAAGTTCCTCGTAATGTGCAATGTTAAGTTTAGATATTGTTGATACAAAAAATATTTAATGGACTTTCAAACATACAGTGAACTGTATTAACGTCAAGACCGACTTTAAAACGTCATTTTTAAGCCCAGATTCCATGGGGCTTAATGACTGACTGTGAATTTGGATAGATGAACAACTGGAAGTAATATCACAGACATAGGATATGTAGAATAGATTTAATAAGATATGTAGTAGATTTCATAAAGTTCCGTTTCTGTTCCATAACAGTTGAAGAAATATTTTTAGTTTCCGCTTCCGCTCCTCATAAAATGTGTTTTTTGTTTCGTTCCTTGAACCGGTTTGGAGCCCTGGTTGCAACCAAAACAAAAATGTTCCAAAAGCCAAAAAGAATGTGTTTTTAGATTTTGAGATTTAAAAAACTCATTCCAGAGTCTCAGTTGGCAAATGCTGTCAGTAAAGAGCAAAATCAGATTTTCCGACTTACATTTGAATTAAACTCTTATATTAAACAAATCAAATTTCAAACTGGTTTAAAAGCACTACTAAACTCCCATACAATACTATGGGTGAAATATAGAATAGCCAGTCTATGGAAACTGCTGCTTACCTTCGAGGCGCTCCATTTTAGTTGTATGAGCAGGGTGAGCATCTCCTGTCATTTTGATCATCTCAGCCCTCCGTGACCTCAGATATACGTCGGAAAATGTGGAACTGAAGCCTGAAGATTCCTTGAGTATTTACTGAGACCTTTTTATAATTTGCTTTATAAGTGCTTCTTTTATAACTGGTCTTTATACTTGCTTTTATAATAGTCCTTTTTATCTACAACTGCTTTTATAATTTGATCCTGTCCAGGGCTTGAAAACGGAATTATTTGAAAAACGTTCCGTTCTGAATGGTTCTGGTTCAGGCAGGCTTATGTTTAAAGTTTTCGTTCTCTGAACCGTTCCGCCACAAAAATATTGGTCCTGAACCGGTTCGGAATGCACACATTTTGTTCGTTCTTAAAGTTCCTCTTATTGTGCAATGTTAAGTTTAGATATAGTTTATACAAAATATATTCGTTGACTTTCAAACCTCAGTGCAACTGTATTAACGTGAAGACCGGCGTTACATTCACTTCCTCATCTGTCCACAAGATGGAGCCCCAGATGCATGGAGCTTGATGACTGACAGTGAAAGTGGACGGAAAATAGTCTCCCAGACATGGGATATGTTAAAATATATAGAGAACGAAAAAGATAAAGCTTTTAACCGGTTTTGTGGATATCATGTTTCGTTTCTGTTCTGCAACAGTTGATAAAATGTCGTAAAATTCCGCAAAATTCTGTTCATTTTCGTTCCTTGAACCAGTCCAGAGCTCTGATTCTGTCTTAATCTAAGCTTAAATGTAGCAATTTTCTTTTTTATCATGGTTTCTTTTCATTATTATTGTCCATTTTGTGTTGTCTCTCTGGGTGTTCTGTCTACCGTTTGGGGCCTTGAGTCTGAATTATTGTATGATGCAATTTTCAACATCCTGAATATGCTCCTTCTTCAACCCCTTCAACTCCCCTACTCCCACTAGCCGGACTACAACGCCATCGCCAAGACCTGCAACCAGTGGCGTAACTTCAACGATATCTACGACTCGTGGTCGAGTATCCGCTCCATCACCGAGTGGACCGTCCAGAACCAGAACACCCTGGTGCCAGCAGCCGGGCCCGGGGGCTGGAATGACCCTGATATGGTACGCTAGGAATTTTGGCGGCAACTAACTTTTTTTTTCATGTAAGTGCCGTTTCTCAATTTTTTAAATTGATCAGATTCCTCGAAAACGAGGTTGAAGAGATCGAGGGTAAACATAGAAGTCGCGGCACTACGGACACTGTGATCTGAACCAGCTATTCCCAACCGGGGGTCCCCGGACCACTGTTTGGGGGTCCGCCGACTCGCCGAGCGGCCGAGGTCTATTTGCGTTTAGAGACGAATTGAGCGATCTGAGCTGCAGTACATTCTCCTGCCACAAGAGGGGGGGAAAAGCATCTTATAAGCCCAATGCAGCTAGCCGTCAGCTAGATGGTTTAAGCGAGTTTTTGAATATATAAAACATTGACCTTGACGGCGTTGTTAATTGTCATTAATACATATACACATTTGTTCACCAATTTAAAGATATATCATGCAGTTTTTCACAGTATTCCAAATTCTGATACTATGTTATTTTGTGGTTCAATTAATTATTTTACAAAAAGATGACATGAGATATTGAAATGTTGAAGTCTTCAACAGCATAATTTATGTAAAGATTATTTTAGGTGTGCACCATAAACAATGGATTAAATGCTTTTGGTTGATGATATAGAGATTTTATTTTTATTTTTTTAGAGGTCCGCGAGTTGCTTTGGGCTGGGAAATGGGGTCTTTGGGAAGAAAAAGGTCTAAACCATAGTCTTGATCTAAACCATAGCACAATTACTATGAATGGGAGCCGTCTTTAGGTTCAGCGCCGTTAACCACCTCGCCATCGACAACGCCCCTCATGATTATTTTAAGAGTCGATAGTTGCAGGTTTGCAAAGGGTATGACCAGCCCACTTCCATCGTCTTTGGAGGATCTCTACTTCTACAGGGGGTAGTTTCGAAGCTTACCCTGTCAATAGACGAGTTCGGGGGTTACTTCCGGTCTCTGAACGTCACTTCCGGTGTCATTTACTTGCCGTGTATTTGGCTATTTTTCAACATGTCTATTCGGTGGGAACACACACCTACCGGGTTATTTAAAAAGTGTGGTGGTAACTTGCGTTGTGTTATTCCTCACCGAAATGCTATCGTGCGGATCTGTGGCCCACAAACGCATGATTTAATAATCAGTTCAACCCGTTCCATTGTCTCATTACTTTTGGAAGTAATAGTAGAAGCAGCCAGCCTATTGGTCCCGAAGAACATGTGACCACTCAATGAGTAACTTCAAGTAGGATTTTGACTGTATTTCATGAATATTTATTCATTTATAATATTTATTATACATACATATAGGCACCGGGAGTGACCTGCAGAAGGGACAAAATGACTCCCCCCAGTGTTTCACACGTAAACTCGTCTATAAAACTTAAAAATGATCATTAGTTACGCACCACCACATCAACTGTTGTGTAGTAAATCACACATTTCAGTTGAATAATGTAGCAATAAAATTAGGGATGCACCGATACCGTTTTTTGTTTTTTTTTTGTAAACCGATAGCGATACTTGCCGATACCGAGTACTACCACTAGCGACACACTCCCCATCACTCTGATTTCTGTGTACAGCTGGTGATTGGGAACTTCGGTCTGAGCCACGCCCAGCAGGAGTCCCAGATGGCGCTGTGGGCCATCATGGCGGCTCCGCTCATCATGTCCAACGACCTGCGGGACATCTGTCCTCGATCCAAAGCCCTGCTCCAGAACCCGTACCTCATAGACATCAACCAGGACCCGCTGGGCCAGCAGGGCTACCGTACAGCAAAGGTCAAGCTCTCTCAAATTCTCTCTCTCTTTTCTACTCAACTTCTGCCACAATGGCTGACGTTAGGCCGATTCATACCCTACGTGTGGCCAGTTAGGTACGTAATCCGTCCGTACGTTCCACACTTTGCCGCCTTCATTCCCCTGAGCGGCTTTTACGTTAGCGTGTGCAACAACAGCTATTTATACTCGAGAGCGCCTTTTCCGGTAGTATTGCTCTGTTTCATCCATTCGCACGTAATCATAAGATCGCCAGATCTGTGCGAATGTACGTAATCGACGGAGAGAACGTGTGAAATGCTCCATCCGTAGTTCACGTGAGGTATGAATGGGCAGCCTAAGGACCACAGTCCAAAGTAACCCGCGGACGCCTGTAAGTAAGTAAGATGACTTGACATGTTGAGAAATGAACATCAAGCTGTCAATACATATTCTTCAGATTCAAGATTAATTTTATTTCACCATGTTGCATATACATGACAGCAGTACACACACACATGGAGTTTTAGTTGGGCACCTGCGTTTAGTAGCATCACTGCATGTGGGAAGAAACTGTTTCTTAGTCTAGTGGTCTTAGTATGCTGGGCTCAGTAGGGCCTTCCCGGGGGGAGGAGGGAGAAAAGGTAGCGTGCTACGATGATGTTTTTGGCCCGGTTCCTCACTATGTCCTGAGATCCTGAATGGCGGGTAGGGGGCACCTCTGCTGTTCTGACAACCCTCTCCCAACGGTTCAGGCAGGTCTATGTTTACCGTTTTCGTTCTCAGAATTGTTCCGCCAACAAAATATCGGTCCTGAACTGGTTCAAAGCGCAAACATTTTGTTCGTTCTTAACGTTCCTTATATTGTGCAATGTTAAGTTTAGATATTGTTTATGCACAATATTATTGATGGACTTTCAAACTTCAGTGCAACTGTATTAACGTGAAAACCGTGTTTAAAACGCCATTACATTCACTTCCTCGTCTGTCCACAAGATGGAGCCCCAGATGCTTGGGGCTTGATGAAGTGACAGTGAAAGTTGATGGAAAATAGTCTCCCAGACATAGAATATATCAAAATATATATAGAACAGAAAAAAAAATGTTTTTAACCGGTTCTGTGGATTTCATAATGTTCCGTTTCTGTTGCACAACAGTTGAAGAAACTTTTTCCACTCCTTGTAAAATTCCATAAAATTCTGTTCGTTTTCGTTCCTTGAACCGGTTCGGAGCCCTGCTTTTAAAACCTTCCCAAGCCCAATCACAATAACCAGCCAGACTTTTCCAGTACACTATGGGAAGGCAATGCATAATGAACAAAGACACACATTCATAATATTAACATCTAAAATTACACAACACACAATATCATCAAATGTCCGTACAGGACACGTGATACTTTGCGTTCCCACAGTTCGGTGCCTTGGAGGTGTGGGAGCGTCCGCTGACGGAGGGCCGTCGGGCTGTGGCCGTGTTGAACACCGTGGAGATCGGCGGCGCGCTGCGTCTGCCTGTGGTCAAAGTCCCTGGCTGGAGGGTGTGCGGCGTCCGCTGCAACGTCACGCTCATCCTTCCACAACTCCAGCCCCTCGGCCCGCAGCCGCTTCTCGCCAGCCTGGAGGTCTCCGTCATCCCCACTGGAACCACACTGTTCACCATCCAGCCGCTTGGCAACGACAACGAGTCGTGAACAGGATATGACTTAGTTAGTTTTATACCAGTGTAACGGGTGTCATAGACCGCATTCGTTTTGATGTCTGTGCCTACTTCCGGGTTGGTATGGGCCTCAGGCTGGTGGAGCCTAGTCTCAGAAAACCGAGCCCAATGGGAATTCCAATACAAATAAATTTGGGAAAACTACGGAGTAAAAGTACCGATATTTCTGTTAAAAATCTACTTCGTAAAGTAAAAAGTCCTCAGAGAAAAAACTACTTCTAAAAGTACAGATACATAAAAAAAACGACTTAAGTACAGTACTTAAGTATTTGTACTTTGTTACTTGCCATCTCTGCTAGGGGATGGCATATAGTCAGCGTATGGGTCTTTTTAACTGTGCTATACATGTGTTTTTTACCAATTGTGACCATTCAATGTTTTGTATATTCTGAAACTAATGTGGAAATGGTGTGTGTGTCCAATACATGGGTGGGGCCAGTGATGTGCAGAGAGAACTAAAAGAATGATCATTCAATTCCTTGTTGAATATCAACGTTTATATTCATTGCAGACTTTTTGCACTCACATACTCTACTGTGTATCACAGAGTCTGAAAACAGTGTCAGTGGCTGTGTACGAAGTCGTTTCCTATCCCCTACTTCCTACCCCCCATATAGTGCACTCACTTATAGTGCACTCAACAGCAAATATTTCGGACACTAGAGTCGTCAAAATTATTATAAAATATAATTATAAAAAGTATAATTATAAAATTCAACAATCATCAGAGAAAGTCAAAACTAAGTACTTACAATTTTAACAATTTGCCGCAGTCGGTCGCTATTTACTCACTCTGTGTCATTTTTATTAAGTTTAGGTCATTTTTAAAACGTCTCGCAATTGTACATCCGATGCTCACTACCTTTTGCGGTGCATTGTGGGATACTATCAGTGCACTATATAGGGTACATGGAGAATTCGGACATCACTAAACAATGGTGTGCGCCTTATATAGTGCACTATATGGGGGATAGGGAGCGATTTCGGACACAGCCAGTGTCTAAACTGATGCCAAATTTACTACGTTGTACAGTTTGTGATATTTTTGATTGTTTCAACTTGACGATTGTTTTGGAATTTGATGCCATGTGCCTGAGAATGATTGGTCTTGGTGTAAAACCAAATTAAAATGAAAGGTTTTTTTTATAATCAAGTTTGATCTCATTGTCAATGAAATAAACTTGCTGTGTTGCATGTTGTGCAGTATGTTTAGTATGCAGTATGTAGGCCGCTGTCTAGAGCTGGTTGTTAAATTCCAGTGCACTGCAAGTGGCCCAGATGACCTGGAAACGCAGCGAGTAGCTCCCCAGCTGGGGGACCGCAAGTCAGAGGTGGGGGAGCTAGCTCGCCCTTGTTCCCCCTCAAATGAAGCACTGCTTAGGGGAAATTCAATTATACTGTTTCAGAAAGACACAGAAAAGAAGGACACACATAATAGACAAGTTTATGCCCCAAAATAAGAATGTTGTCATCAGGGCTTGAAAACGAATTATTTTTAAAATGTTCCGTTCCAAACGGTTTAGGCAGGTCTATATTTAACGTTTTCGTTCTTGGAACGGTTGCACCAATAAAATATTGGTCCTGAACCGGTTCCGAACACAAACATTTCATTCGTTCTTAAAGTTCCTTATATTGTGCAATGTTACGTTTAGAAATCGTTTTTATACAAAATATTTTGGTGGCTGTTCAAACTTCAGAGCAACTGTATTAACGTCATTACATTCGCTTCCTCGTCTGTCCACAAGATGGAGCCCCAGATAAATGGGGCTTGACGACTGACCGTGAAAGTGGACAAAAATATTCTCCCAGACATAGGATATGTTAAAATATATAGAGAAAGGAAAAAAACGTTTTTAACCGGTTTTGTGGATTTCATAATGTTTCGGAACATCTGAAGAAATGTTTTTTGTTTCCGTTTCCGTGCCTCGTGAAATTCCGTAAAATTCCGCTCGTTTTCGGTTTTCGCTTTCGTTCCTTGAACCGGTTCGGAGCCCTGGTTGGCATTTTCCCCCGCCCTTTGTAAACACTCTGCTGGTGTCTGTATCCAGAGGTGGCAAGTAACAAAGTACAAATACTTAAGTACTGTCCCTAAGTAGAATTTTCAAGTATCTGTACTTTTAGAAGTACTTTTTTCTGTGAGTATTTTTTACTTCTACATTTTTAACAAAAATATCAGTACTTCTACTTACTTTTCCTAAAACATGGTAGGACTACATGTATAGCGTGAATGAGTCAGTAGGGAGCGGTGCTCAGTAAGGCACGGAGTACAATAGCAGTTAATAAGTTGTTTTCATTTAGTCTCTGGGTGTGCCCCTCAAAAAAGATCGCCTGTAAAGTGTTAGGGCAAATTTAGGTTTTGTACTTTGTACTTTATACTTTCAAAAATACTTTTTGAGTACATTTCTCAGTCTGTACGTTTTGCTTTACTTGAGTAGATATTTGGATCAGTTTGATAGTCTTACTCGTGTTGTTTTCCGACAAATCTATTTTACTCTTACTCAAGTAATAAATATCTCTGTCTGGATCACAGCCTGTGTGAAATCATCGCAGTCGACCTAAGTGGCTGAATTTGTCGTCATCCACCCCGCTTTGCTCACCACTAGGCATCAATGTTGATGAAATTCAGACGAAATACAACTTCAATTTGCTCACCAGTGTGGTCACATGTTCTTCTGGACCAATGAGATGGCTGAGTTCATTATTATTATTTTTGTTATTGTTGTTATTATTATTATGATGCAGACATAAAATACATCAAAACATGTACTTCCCATTAAGATCATGCTGTCTCCCTGTTCACTAGGCACCTTGGATTCCCCCTTTTATCCCTGGAAATAAATTATTTGTTTAAACAAAAAATCCTTTTTTGATGAGTTTTTCAAGTAATTCAAAGGCAATGGAACAGGGAAGTACTTTTGAATTGCCTTGTAAAATTAACTGTGTCTTGTAATCCAAAAGTAATCCCGTATTGGATTACTTTTGGATTACTCAAAATAATCTTATTAAAATCATGCAGCAAATAATTCAGGATGAATTCTACTTATATTACGAGTTGAACACCTGCAATGTACAGTAGTAGTAATTTAGTAGAAATAAAACAATTCTTAAAAGTAAACCCTGTGTGTGTGTGTGCGTGCGTGTGTGTGTGTGTGTGTGTGTGTATGTGTAAATAAAATAAATCGTGGAGGACCCCCGATGTGTGACCACTAGGCGGCGACCATGAGCGCAGTGAGACGCTGAGACGTGATAAGCACCGTTTCCGGTTTCCAGCTCTCTCTTTCGGTCCACGTCCGGCTGCAGCCATGGTACGTCTTCACCGTTCTAAAATAATCCTTCTCAATCCTTCCATTAAATCACAATTTTACTTAATTTTTTTCGCACCTATACATTCCGCCTGTCTTATCGCACCCCACTGGCACAACATTGTCTGGAAAATATGTCGCTGAATGTTTTAATTCGCCGTCGATGTAGCTCATGTCTGTGTTCCGTGTTGTGTTATGGCTCCTTTTCTCTGTACCCGAGACATTCGCACGGAACCTTTTGTCTTACTTCTAAAATGTCTTCTCCGGATCCGCTCCTCGGTACCACTTGGCGTCCATGTGACGTTGTCCGTGCCAAATAAAAGCTTGCTACAGTACCGGCTACGTGCTAGCTGCCGTCCCCGGTGTTGACTCGTCTCATGCCGGTTGAAGCTGCGTCTCCTTGCATCCCTTCGTGCTGATGTAAAACATCCGTCACAGATTCGCCAATATCCCACTATTATTCCCTAGACCCCCCCCCCCCCTCTGATCGTATAATTTCCACTGGCGATCATTTTCTTGTAGGGATGGTTCATACTATAAAATGTTGTGATCTCGATAGTCGCCCTGAACAGGCAATAGACAAAATTAAATTGCATTGTGATGAGAATTTTATTCAAACCACCCGCGTTGGGAGGGGTTACTTTCGATTACTTATGAGAAATGTTTTATTTTTAAAAGTTACTGTACGTTGCAGGTGTTCAAAACCAAGAACCAAAAATTCAATGTTTGATTTTATTAAGATTATTTTAACTAGTCCAAAAGTAACCCAACATAGGATTACTTTTGGATTACTTGAAGCTTTAATCAAAACATTTGAACCAATAACATTGTTTCAAATGTTTCAATTTGTTACATTGAGGGTGGCTTCATGCTATATTTTGAGTTAAACCTGCAATGTATTGTAAATTGTTAGAAATAAAACATTTCTTAAAATCCGAAAGTAACTCCTCGCAACCCCGTAAACCTAACAACCGAATCTGTATGATTTTTTTTTTTTTTTTCAAATTGTTTCAGGCTATATGCACCTTGACTGCGACAGTTTTAGTTTATGGTTAACTAAATATTTGTTTTAAAATATTTGTCGTGTGTGTGTTTCAGGTGAACGTCCCGAAAACCCGGCGGACGTACTGCAAAAAGTGCAAGAAGCACTCCCCCCACAAAGTGACCCAGTACAAGAAGGGAAAGGATTCCCTCTACGCCCAGGGTAAGGCTTTCATTTTAAGTTTGCTGTAGGGCTGCAACAAAGAACCTGATATAACTCACTGGGACGTCTTGAGTCTGCTCCTAGTAACAACACAGAAACCTAAACAGAAGGGGGTGGATTGCAGGTGTATGCATCCAAAGTTTGAAGTCGTTCTGAGGAACCTATTCGGTGCCTTTCGGTCTTTACTCGCACCCCTGTTCGGAGGGTGGAATGAGTTAACTTTCAGGGTTCCTTTAAATTATTTTATGAGACTCTTGACTTGGAAGTTAACCGTCCAGCTTGATATACAGAATTTCACTTTGTAAAAACGAACTGAAGGTTAATCAGCTGGGAAATTGTCTAATTTCAACTTTGATATACAACCAACTTGGTCAACGAGCCCCCCAATTTTTCAGTGTTCTAATGAAAGGAAAAGGCCAGGTTGAAGCTGGTTCGTGAGATGAGTTCCTTAATCTGACAACTGGGCAGCTTCAGAGTTGGATGTAGGGAATGTGATTTGTCAAGCGCTGCCATTTTTGGTAATGCATGTCTTGGTCCTACTGGATCTCAGTAGCCCACCATGACCCAGTGTAACGTGTGCTGTGCCCCCCCTCAGGTAAGAGGAGATACGACAGGAAGCAGAGTGGATACGGTGGACAGACCAAGCCTATCTTCAGGAAGAAGGTAACGTTCCATCATGGACCCTACTCGTCTACCATGTTTGAATCTGAACATGTAATATTAAAATCAGGGCTTTGAACCGATTCAAGGAACGAAATCGGGGAACTTTTTTTATTTTCCAGGGAACAGAAACGAAACTGGAACGTTGGTAACCGTTAAAACCATTCATCGGAAGTTTTCGTTGAAACGTGGCGTTGAAAAACGAACTGAGCTGCACAACACACTAGTTAAATATAAATATATATTGAAACAATGCATTTCGGCCAACAGGAACGGCATTAACCGTTCCAGGAACAATATTTTTTGTTCTAACCGGTTCAGGAACGTCAATTTATTGAACACAACCGTAAACGTTATAATTCCGTTGCTGTTTGGAACAAACTGTTTGGAAAAACCTGCTCAAAGCCCTGATTAAAAACTCGTTGGCAGAACCAGAGTTAGTTAGTTAGTTCACAGCAATGTCTAATTTCTATACAGTATAATAAATGGTTCTGACCCATGTCCTATGCAGGCCAAGACTACGAAGAAGATTGTTCTGAGACTGGAGTGCGTCGAGCCAAACTGCAGATCCAAGCGCATGCTGGCCATCAAGAGATGCAAGCACTTTGAGCTGGGAGGAGACAAGAAGCGAAAGGTCCGTGCTAACTTGTTTGACACTGAAACAATGTTGTTCCCTACTCCCTATATAGTGCACTCACTTATAGTGCTCCTCCCCCCTCAAACGACCATCGCATAAATGCACTTAACTATTTGCCGTGGCCGGTCACTATTTACTCGCACTATGTTCTTGTAGTTTATGAGTTATATTGCATCGTCTAGGGTACACCCATGCTCACTACTTTTCATAGTGGGATACTTTTGAGTGCACTATATAGGGTGCATGGAGAATTCGGACACGCCTACAAAATTCCGTGCACCATATGGGAGATGAGTGGCGATTTTTGGACACTGCCCATTCCTAAAGCATTCACAACTCGACTTGAAAGAAAGATTCCGTTTGGGGGATTTTAAAGTAGTTTGTAAATGTTGAATATCAAAAGATGTTCACTGCTTGCTCTACGTCCTGTGTCTGTCGACGGCCGCAAGGATGCAGGATTGACTGTTGTAAATGTCGGATGCGTGACATCAAAAATAGTCTGTTTATGCACAGTAAAGATCTATTTCTGATGGGGGAAATTTGACCCAGCACATGTGGTTATTCCCACCTTGACTTTGGGAGTAACTTTATCTAAAGGAAGTTATTTACGTGGGTGGACGAATTTGATTGT
>OMKY01244551.1:0-16042 GCA_900302395.1 Bregmaceros cantori | reverse complement strand
TTCCCTTCTATATAATAATAATAATATATAAAGACAGTTTCCTTTCTATATAATATATAAAGACTTCTGAATAATAATAAAGAGTTTCCCTCCTCCTCCTACTACTACTAATATATAAAGAGTTTCCTTTCTAAATAATAATATATAAAGAGTTTCCTTTCTATATAATAATAATAATATATAAAGACAAGTTTCCCTTCTATATAATAATAATAATAGTAATATATAAAGACAGTTTCCTTTCTATTGTTAATGGGAGTTATGCGAGGTTCAATGTCCTCCTACAGAACTCAGAATAGCCACTGTAGTTCACACTGGAAATTTCTCACCACAAGGTCGTCTTAGCGAGAAGCTAAAATTAACTTGTGCTAAGAAATTTGACATTTTACAGGCAAAGACTGGCCAGTGGTTGGTATACAGTACTGTGTAGAAGACTGACGTGAAATAAATAAAAAATGATTGGCTAATTAGGCTTTAAAAATTACAAATCCCCTTCAATGACATGTGCATTAGTCATGAACAAATGCAAAAATGTATTTTTCTTGGACAAATGTATTGCCATCAGTTTTATAGTTTAGTTTGAAGTTTAACTGAAGCTGCTTTTGAAGCCAGTCCTACAAATCCTTGATCATGAAAGCATTTGAACGCATAACAATTGGCGTCACTTGCTCAACACAA
The DNA here is from genome assembly GCA_900302395.1 of Bregmaceros cantori. Classification (NCBI taxonomy): domain Eukaryota; kingdom Metazoa; phylum Chordata; class Actinopteri; order Gadiformes; family Bregmacerotidae; genus Bregmaceros; species Bregmaceros cantori. The sequence goes on along the minus strand of OMKY01244551.1, from coordinate 15,364 downwards.
TTGGCATCAAACCCAATCAGACTTTTTTCCAAGGATCGGTACTTGTGATTTTGTCCCGATCAGGATCGGTGAATGAGTCGGGGAGCCAAATGACTTTAATTACGTTGACTATTTTTGAAATTGACAAATGGGCCAAATAGTTTGGGTACTACCAATTTTTGCAGGATCAGAACTCTGTATCAGGGATCGGTACCAAAGGTATCAAAGGATCAGTATCGGAAGCAAAACCATGTGATCGGCACACCCCTAACGGTCACCATTAACTTGTTTTAACTGGGTTTTTAACCATAGTACATGTATACATGTACTTTGTCCACAGACATCCGGATGAAACCTAGCAGTTCTGCTACATATGTACAGCCATCATATCTCATGCTGAAATGTCTAATGGCTCTGTACTGTAATAAAATGTGTACCAACCTGGATGGTTTCTATAAGCACCAGGCGAGTTGTCCAGGATGACGATGCTAGACAGGTCGGTGTGCACCACAGACAGGTCTTTTATATAGCTACCTAGATCCAATGTACAGTGCTGGGGAGGAGGAACAACACACCAAGTTAGAGACAGACGTGACTAACAGTGGAAGGGCTGATCAGGTGACCACAACTTCGGTCGATATTCCATCCATGTCTGCAACTGATAGTGTACCAGAAAGCATGATACCAATGTGCATATAATGACTATAATGATTTGTTGAATTTTGTTCATAATGAAGTAAAACAATTATCTTTGTCTCCATTGTATTTTTTTTTCCTTCATTTGCAGTTTACCAGAGATGCACCCAAGTCCCTCGTTCAAGTCCAAGTCAGGTCATTAACATGGTGTCATTTTAGCTGATTATAATAAAGTCAAAACTTTTGCTTTTATAATAGCATTGTTTGCTTTTTTGCTACTTTATTAAAATCAGATTCTGGAGCTAAAATGCCAGCATGTTAATGTTGACTTGACCTGTCCAAGAAGACTTGAATGAGGGACTTGGTGGCATCTCTGTAATTTGATGATGAAATCATGGCATATGTAGCGCTATGTGCCAAAGAGCTAGAATTGCCACTAAGAGATTATTTCAAAATGATGCAGTTGTTCCATTTGGTTTCATCCACACCACTTTCCAGAACAGCTTGTGAAAATTCAGTGAAATGTCATCAGTTCTTCCTGATGTTAGCCAAGCCGACACCCATCTTGCTTGCGTGTGCGTAATTAACGGTACTCTGTTGGTGTAGTTGGTAATTTATAATAACATATCAATATAGAAGTGATTAGTAGTTGGTACTTTATAATAATATATCAATATGGAAGTAATTAGTAGTTGGTACTTGATTAGTAGTTGGTACTTTATAATAATATATCATTATGGAAGTTATTAGTAGTTGGTACTTTATAATACTGAACCCCTTAACGGACATGTATCAACTCACCTAGACATCAGGGAACAAAATATATCAGTATGACTAGTCGGTGGCACTTTTCTTAACGTTTAGGAATCAGAATGACTTTATTGCCAAAGTTGTGCCACACACAACATGGAAATTGCTTTTGGTCATCTGTTCACCCACTGGTACAACAGCTAATAAGTCAACAAAAAACTAAAAGATCAGAAATAGCAGTGCAACACCAATGGTGGTATTAAGGACAGTGTAATACTAACAGCATGATAGCAATATTAACAAGGGAACAGTAGCAATGTAATACTAAATAGTATCAGTAACAATGTAGCTAGAAAGCATAGGAGTAATGTTAATAGTATGATGATGATAATAATAATAATAACAAATGTGACTGGCCATAAGACCCATAAGTGTCATCTCCCCCGTGTGGTTACAATGCATACTCCAAGTTGTGTTCACTATTCACTAGATTTGTTTAATAGTGGATTAGTTGCCAATTATTGAAACCATTAGTTGATGAAATGCCCTTTAAAATATTCACAGGGACAGAAGAAATGAATCTTGTCAACTTGAAATGTGGTTAATTTTCGTGATGTTGAATAATATTAAATCATATTCTGCCGATTATTGCATTAGTTAGATTGATCGACTCATCCCACTACCCACCTGTCTGTAGTATCTCCGTCTCAGGATGTTCCTATTGTTGTCCAGCTTGTCTGCTACTGCTGATCCATAGATCTCCATGCTGGCCGTGAACACCACCAGCTCGTACCACTGGCTCACCTGGAACAAGTTCACAGATACATTTCATCAGAGCTGCTTCACGTTCAACAGATGGTTTGGGTGGCTGTAGCTCAGTTGGTAGAGGAGGGTCGAAGACAGAAAAGGTTGGTGGTTCGAATCCTGGCTCCGACAGTCTACATCAGGGCTAGTCAACTACTTTGCTCAGAAGGCCACATTGTCAGAGACCCAAGCAGCCAAACTGCGCCATAACCACTTGGCCAACGCGGACCCCGGGCTGACACAAGATCCCCCACATTGAGTAGATCATTTTGCAAAGGAGGACTCCAACGAATCCCAGATGTAATAGGCCGGGGTGCCCCAGGTGTGTTCACAGCTCACAGTCACGGCCAGACGTTGAATGTGTCACCGAGCACCACAATGAGCCAGCAGGAGGACCGCCCTAGGGAACCTAGATAAGAGTCCTCTCCACTGCTGGAGATAAATTCATTTCAACCAACAAGTTACCAGATCACATGAATGGCACACCAAGAACAACTGTTTAGGAATCGACTGTGGCAACATGTCCTGCAAGAAGGATTGCAGCGATTCGTTTGGACCAAAAAGAAACTTCTGATTTCATGCCCAGGTGGTTATAGACCAGTTCAGGGGGTACTTCCGGTTAAATTTGCACTATGAACGTCACTTCCGGTTCCATTTGGTTCAACGTGTTTTGAACTATTTTTCAACATGTCTACTCAGTGGGAACACACATCTACCACGTTATTTAAAAAGGATAGTGGTAACTTGCGGTGCGCTATTCCACACCCAAATGCTCTCGTACGGATCTGTGACCCACAAATACATGATTTAATAATCAGTGCAACCCATTCCATTGTCTCATTCCTTTTGGAATTACTAGGAGAAGCAGCCAGCCTATTGGTCCAAAAGAACATGTGACCACTCGGTGAGCAACTTCAAGCAGGATTTTGACTGTATTTCATCAATATTTATACAAAATGGTGAACGGAGCGAGGGGGGTGATGTTTAACTGGTAACAGACCGACATCTAGTGGTCGGATTTTGAACTGGTGTGTGTTTTGTGTGCTCAGACCTCGGTCCAGTACCAGAGTTGACATAGGTAACAATAAGGCAACGGAAGTGACCAACAGAATGGCGGAACAAAATGACTCCCACCAGTGTATCGCACGCAAACCCGTCTATAGAAGTAAATACAAACCGATTCATAGTCTGTTGCCGTCACCATTCACACTCACACATGCACATTGAGAGGAGCAGCTGTAGTGTTGTGAATAAACTGAGCACTCACCACTTCTAAAAAGAAGTCTACGTGGGGCCTTTTGTGTACGAAGAACCTCACTGGATGTCTATCGATGACAACCTGCAGACAGAGCGGTTTCAATCAACAAACTCATTACACCAGCTCATCAACCCCAAGAGCATCCAATAACGAGAGTCTCGGTTTTTTTTTATAACATGGACCTAGTTTGCCAAAAACGAGAATTTCCATTTTATTGTGATTTTCCATCTCGACAACCTGGGCCTTGTTCTGATAAAAAAAATGCTAACTTTCCTATGTGTTGAGCCTATCCAAAAACCCACACTATCACCAAATTCCAAAATCGATTCAGCGAGCATCGATAAGAAAACAACGTCTTTATATATCGAGCGCGCCACCACCAGCTGTTTCCCACAGCGGAGCACTATGAAGTCACCGCCGCTTCAACCTCCTCGATGTCCGTAGCGGACAGTCAGTTTGGGATCTTTGATTGACTTCATTCGTCGGTTTCAGTAGCCAGATGACACCATTAGGATGTTTCTGGAGCACACACGCCATGTTACCTTTTAATGAAGTATGATGATCGAGCATGGAGTGTTGTGTGAGTGCTCAGAGTCTAGTGTACCTTTAAAATGAAGTCTGGTGGCGTGCCAGGTTTCACCGAGGGCCTGAGGACGCCGTCGTGGTGCGAGTGGATGAGCGTCTCATCGAGGTCTAGAACCAGGATCTTTCTCTTCACAGCAGCTGAGGAGATGTTCACATGTCAAGGTTAACAACCATTTTACTGCGTTTTATTTTTTTTATTCATTGTACAGCACTTTGGTCCTTCGTGGATGTTAAAAGCGCTTAACAAAGTCGGATTGGGATTGGATTTTTGTATGCCCTTAAAATTGCCAGGCAAAAAGGCAAAGATTAGTTGACAAAGCCTGTTATGTCAGCTATCTTTACATTAGGTGAAGGGTTACCATGCGGACCAACGTCGGGTCATAGGTTTCAACACACACTACAGACAACAACCTCAGGTTACAATCCATCTAGCCTATATTAATAATTACTGAACATATGAAATATTAAAATGTATTGAAAAATACAATATATGGTCAAAAAATACAGAACAAAAGTTTGTGTCACACAATTGTACATTTGTTGGTTAAGGTGAACCAAATTGGAGAATATTTAAAGGGATAGACCACCGAAAATTCAAATTGAAACATGTTCTTCATTGATCCAAGATTAACTATACGTTGCCAGTGACGCGTGGGTGTGCGCGCGCGTCCAAGCGCCATCAGCCGTTGCGATGTTGATTTGAACGGGGGATCTCACCACGGGAGTGACTCAAGTCGCTACCAGATTAAAGCCACTAATCGCTTCCAAACTGGTTCCGTATTTTGGATGGATGTCACTAGTTACATGACATTCAATTGGTTACACAAAAATCAAATGCAGAGGTTTTATTAGTGGAAAACAGGGAGACAAGCAACCTAGCCTGGCGAACCTGAACCAATGAATCGTCCACGCATCGCACAACGCTAGACGTTACATTGGGTCTGGGCAAACCAGGCAGCAGTCGCCCATGTACGGGCAGATCAATTGAAATATTCAAATTGAGACGTGGGTGGAGTTTGGTATGACGCGAGACGGGGGCGGGGTTTGGTAGTCATGCCTCGACACCGTTTGTACCACCTACTGCGCTGTGATTGGATAACACAATTTGATTGACTTTTTATTTTATTTGACACATCATTTTTCTACTCTGGTTTTACCAGACCCAATGATCGTTCTAATCACTTGTGATGCTTGAACGACTCATTGGTGCTGAAGGCTAAAACAACAGTGGACCATTGTGAAAGCTGCTGGAAACCACCTCCAGATACATCGGCTCATCTTTATCACACAGGAAAGCACACGCAAATGTGCAGGTTTTGCAGTTGAAATCTAAGCACACAGAAACCCCCACATAGACACTGGGAGAACATGAACACTTCACAGAAAGGACATATGTACTTTTCGTGTGGGGAATGGAGACTCCTCCGGTCTGAATATGGGGGGAGGGGGGGGGTGAAAACAGCGCGTATCCCGAGCGGGGGAGTCTCCATTCCCCACTCGACGCTCTGGATACGCGCGGTTTTAAACCCGCTGAGTGGAGCGAAAGCATCGTCCTCTTCCGCCACCGTAAACAACATCCATGCAAGTCACGTGCCACTGCGCGATGATGATGTGTCGTCAAAGTAAAATCACTAGATTCGATACTTTTGAACGCAGTTTCTGTGTGCAGCGCTTTCATTAAATTATCTGACATTTTATCGGGAAATATGATTATCGGGCCGATCAAAGATAAGCCCAAAGGTTGAAGTGAAGCACGTAGGAGGACTCACCCAGGCGGTTGCGTGAGACATTGGAGAGGGGCAAGGTGTCGTAGCGTACTGTCTGGTACTGGATTATCTGGAAGAACAAAGCAACGAGTTTTAGCTTCACTTCCTGCTGCAGAACTGACTGTGATCATGTCCAAGATGGGAACAGACTCAACAGGTTGGTCAACAAGTCAAGACTCCAACAACAGGTGGAGGCTTCCTTGTTCTAAAATAGTTTGTAGTTTGCCAAATAGTTTGGCGCAATTTTTGTAGGATCAGAACTTGGTATCGGGACTCGTACCAGAGATGGGCCAATCGTTAAAATCAAACGATCGGGATCGGATTGGGAGCAAAAAAAGTGATCGGTGCACCCCGACTAATGTTAACATTTGTTAGCATTAATGGTTTATGTTCAACTCGGCAGCATGGGCACAACAATGGCCGTGTCTGAAATCGCCCCCTACCGCTACTCCCTATATAGGGACTCAATAGCAAAGACTGAGATTTCGGATAATGGATTTGGCGCCGTGAAATTAACATTAACATAAAATTTAGGGGTGCACGTTTTTTTTGCTCCCGATCCGATAGTTTGATTTTAAGGAACGGCCAATCCCGATCTCCGGTACCGAGTCCCGATACCAAGTCCTGATCCTGTTTTGCTTGTGATATCACTAGAGCAGAACTTTTTTCTGGTTATGTTCTTATCGATATCCCTAAATAATAACACATCAGTGGAGCAGAACTTCATAATTCTCTACACAGTGTGAGTATCATCCCACAGCAGCAGCAAGTGCTGCTGGCGGAGCGCACCATCATCCACTCTCCAGAGCGGAGCGCTCCCCGACTCATTTACCAATCCTGATCGGGACAGAATCACGAGTCCCGATCTTTGAGAAAAAGTGATCAGCGCCCGATCACCATCTGAGGATTGGATCGGTACACCTCTAATAAAATTAATCATTCATCATCACAAATAGGTCAAAAGTACTTACATTTGTAACTATTTGCTGTGGTTGGTCGCTGTAATTTAGCTAATATTTATTGCGGCTCGTAATGAGTTATGGGTTATATTGCTTGGTCTTGGGTACATCGATGCTCACTACTTTCTGCGGTGCATTGTGGGATACTTGCAATATATAGTGCACTGTATAGGGGACAAGGAATATTCGGATACCCCTACAAAATGGCGTGCGCCCCATTAGTGCACTATATTGGAAATAGGGACCAATTTCGGACACAACCGATGACATGTCTCAAATGGCACTATTTTTTAGGGGTGCACCGTTCATGTGCACCGTTCAAACTCTGATCAGTCCCCGATCACTGATCGGTGCACCTCTACTAGTTTTAGTGTGTACTGTCTAGAGTTATTGGTTAAATTCCAGGCCATAGCCCGAGCAGCGCCATGGGTTCGCACAACCCCTTCGGCTTTGCTGCAATGTCTCCCCCTCCGACTCCTACTATCTATCGGCTACTTTCGACCTCTGAATTTCACTTCCGGTGCCATTTACTTACCATTTATTTGGCTATTTTTCAACATGTCTATTCGGTGGGAGCACACACCTACAGGGTTATTTAAAAATTAAATAAGCAGTTCAACCCGTTCCAATGTCTCACTCCTTTTGGAATTACTAGTGGAAGCAGCCAGCCTATTGATCCAGAAGAACATGTGACCACTCGGTGAGTAACTTCAAGTAGGATTTACGACGAGATTAAATGGAACTCATACAGACACTGGAAGTGCGTTGCAGAGTGACCGGACAAAATGCCAGCCCCATGTATTTCGCGGGTACACTCGTCTATAGAAGAAGGAAAAATGGTGCTCGTGCCCAAAGAATAAGGGGGAAAAAAAAGCATGGAGCCATACAGTACATTCTGCGACTACCAAATGGGACACTTTCTAACCAAGTCACAATTTAATGAAACATTTTCTGATACAATGCAACATGTAATTCAACACAACGTTTCTAGAAGGAGCAGCGTGGAGGAAATGCTGTGCTATTCTAAACACCCTTGGCATGCCCCGAAGAACCCTCCGTCCCCCTAGCACCCAAGTCTCCGGCGACCGTCTAATAGAAATCACGTCCAGCGGGGACTGCTGGGGCCCAGGGAGCCCGGCTATTTATAACCCACCCTCCCAGCTGTCCGGGGGCGTCAGCGGAAGCAGGGCGGCTGTGGTGAGAAGAGGAAGCCCAAGCAGGTCTACATTAGGCAGGTTCATCACACACTACGACTGTGTCCGAAATCGCTCCCTATCCCCTATACAGTGCACGATATGGGCGCACGCCAGTTTGTAGGGGTGTCCGAATTCTCCATGTACCCTATATAGTGCACTCTTTGGGCGCACGCCAGTTTGTAGGGGTGTCCGAATTCTCCATCTACCCTATATAGTGCACTGAAACTATCCCACAATGCACCGCAAAAGGTAGTGAGCATCGGATGTACCCTAGACTGACCCATATAACCCATAATGCACTAAGAGTCTAAGGCGTTTTTTTTTAAGTTATTTTTTCCGGCGCCAGCGCAGTTTTTCCATCTTTATTGGATAGGATTCGTCGGAAACTGGGTTGAAGAGATCGGGGGTAGACATTGCAGACAAGTCAACGAGCATAGTCGAACTCGCGACACTGCGGACACTACGGTAGACGCGGCGCCACTAACATGAATGAGGTCGCGTTAGGTGCAGTGTCCAAAACCACTCGGCCAACGCAGACACCTGCACCAAGACGTTTTCAAATTACCCTTTTTTTTTTAAATGGCAGGGAGTAAATAGCGTCATGCGGGAAATACGTCGGCAGTGGGATTCGAACCACCAACTCACCGCGCCATTAAGGCATATGCGTGTTTTCCAGTGCACTGCCTAACCGACTGAGCTACTGGGCAGCACATTTAATAACAATTTTGACGGCGCCAATTCTAGTGTCCTTAATATCGGCCGTTGCTGTTGAGTGCACTATAAGTGAGTGCACTATATGGGGGATAGGGAGTAAAGGACAGGGAGTAGGGGATAGGGAGCGATTTTGGACACAGCGAATGTAGGGCTGTTCTTAAAAATCACCCATTTTGACGTTTAGAAATTTATTTAAAAGAAGCACATATTGTACATGTGCTCGCTCCGAGGTGCAGTCGGTAAGACAGCCGCACCCGGCACACTCCTGTGACTTAGTTCACAGGCAGCGTCAAAACTGCCGTGAATTCTCCTCCCCTTGCCACTCTTTCTGTGATGTCTTTCCCCGATTCCTCTTGCCCCACTAAACAGCAGGTTCATATGGTCAATAAAATAACTTGGAAGAAGGGGTACACCACAGGCCAAGTGGCACCATGGGTTCTAATCCCCTCTCCGGTTTTTCTGCAATGTCCTGCCGACTCTTCATCCCAGTTTACGATTTAATCCTATCATCTCTCACAATAAAGAATGAAAACCGGCGCTTGCAACCAAACAAATAATAATAATTATAACTTGGGCGTGGGGGTGATTAATGATTATTGGATATTTGTGAATATTCAATTCAAGCGTGAGCAGCAAATCAACCCAAAGAAATAATACTACATCCTTTTCCCAACATCCAACACTACCTGGTGGGTCGCCCTGCACAACCCCAAGGTTGACTTAATAGAACATACCACAATCCTTCACAATCATTCTGCCATCATTGGGTCGGAATGCCTAATGCAGACAGTAGTAGGGGTGCACCAATCACGCTTTTTTGCTCGCGATCCGATCCCGGTCGGTTGATTTTAAGGATCGGCCGATCCCTATCCCCGATACCGAGTCCCCGAACAGAGTCCCGATGCAAAGTGATCCTGCAAGATTTGATAGTACACAAACTATTTGCCACAATTGTCAATTTCAATAATAGTCAAAGTAAATAAAGTCATTTGACATGCTCCCGACTCATTTACCGATCCTGATCCCGATCGGGACAAAATCATGAGTCCCTTGGAAAAAAAGTCTGATTGGCCCCCAATCACCGATCTGCCCCACCTTCAGTCTAAACCTATCAATTAAAAAAAAAAACATTCAAAACATGGCACAGACAATTTAAAAAGTTGGTAGACAGACAGTTGCTGTGAAAATGTTCATAATAATGCAAGATAAATATATGTATCCAAGTGGCCATCAGGGAGTCTTATGGTGCACATAAGTGACCTTTGAATACCGAAAGTATTTTTTCTTTTTTGGGTGCAAGCTCCGTTTTTCACAGGATTGATTAAATCAGAAACTGGGAAGAAGAGTCGGGAGGGAGGGGGAGGGGCATTGCAGAAAAGCGGGGCTGCTCGGCCTGTGGCCTGGGCGAGTTTTTTTTTTATGAACGCGCCATTTTGTCATATTGACAGCGTTGGTGTGAAAGGGGGATGAGAGAGCGGGGACGAGCGGACATGCCGTACATGACTGTGAGGCGGAAGCGATCTCACGGCGCTGCTTGCGCTATATGTCCCAAGCCACAGCAACAGGGCTATGAATGGGATTGGCACCATGGCGCCAGCCCCGGATATATGATTGTTTAAATAGAAAAATAAAATGTATCCCAGCCCTAGTTGCTAAGACACTTAAATGTATACGGGACGCTCGTACAGCCACCGTAAGCCACGTGTGTCCGTCTCCGTGCGCATGTTTGTGTAAATTGTGTGCGAGACGGTTGGAGTTAGATCGGATACCTCCTTTAAATGCCATAGGTATCTGATCTAAAACCAACCCTTCCTGAACGTACTGTGAGAGAGTGAGAGAGAGGTGGGTTTCTTCTACGGGGGCACCGTTCACGTTTTTTTGCACCCGATCCTTTGATTTTAACGATCGGCCGATCCAGATCTCCGGTACAGAATCCTGATACCGAGTCCCGATCCCCGATACCGAGTCCCGATACACAGTTCTGTTCCTGCAAAAATTGGTAGTACCAAAACTATTTGCCACAACTGTCAATTTCAATAATTGTCAAAGTAAATAAACAGTCATTTGGCTCCCCGACTCATCTACTGATCAGGACAAAATCACGAATACCCATCCTTGGAAAAAGTCTGATCGGCCCCCAATCACCAATCCGAGGATCGCATCGGTGCACCACTAGTTTCTTCTAGAATCGTTTTCTTAAAATGATTATTTAAGAACGTTTTCCTCTAGTGTGAACAAGGGTACCGGCACAGACTGCCAGAAAGGTGGTGGAACGTACCACAAAACGGATCATATTAAGCCCCAAGTTGAGACAGTGAAGTTCTGTTCAGGTCTCTCCTCCCCACCCTTCCCCACCCCCCACTGTGGACCACATGTGAACATTTACAACAACAAGCCACTCCTCTCAGCGAGGAGCCAAAGTACGATCCACAGTCTTACAGAACGCTCTCCACATTATCTCCACCGGATCACAACAACCTGCAGTCATAGCAGCACATGACCCACTGACGGTTTCATTTCCCCGTAACAGACCAAGTTCATTGCTCAACCGAGTGTGTGCAAATATTAAAGCTGCTTAAAAATTAAAACACCACAAAAAAGTAGGGCTGCAACTAACGATTATTTTGATAATCGATTAATCAGCCATTTATACTGGCGATTAATTGCTTAATTTTCCCTCTGAAATCGGAATAATAATAGCATTAATGATGAAACATTATTAAAAGTTTGCAATGTTAATATTACAAACGGTTTGCTGTTTCGCTATCTCCATTGTATAGTAATAGCATGAAAGAGCCTACTCTTACAGGCTAAATTATAACATATTGGGCTTTCACACAAACTCACGTGTAGTCTTTATTGTATTGGGGCCTTGACACTGGAAAAATTGCATTGGGAACAACATATATTCAACACGTTTGAGCAGAGAATAGGCCAAACCATGAAACGATTAAATCGCTGCCGATTCATCGATCATCAAATTAGTTGGCGATTATTTCAACAATCAATTAATCGGTTGCCCAACTGAAAAGTCGCACTAAATGTTCTACTCTGATTTAAGCCCAGTCCATACATACCAAGGCTCCAAACAATGACTATTTTGGTCATTTTCTATTTCAAATCAAAATGAGCATTAACCTGAAACCTTATTAATACTGCAGTGCAAGCTTTTTGATGTCTTACCGTCTCCATCTGGCCTGAATGAGCCTACTCTTCCATGCTAGATTATAACATTGGTTTCGAAAACGCAAGGTTTAACAGTGTTGACTGTTGGCCATCAAACTGAATGATGCTAGGAACGGAGACTGCCATCCGGAACATTGTTTAAACAACATTTTGTTCAGAATTGGAACGATTATTAACCTCAAATGTTAATTATTAAATTCAATATTGTAAACTTCTGCCGTGTCGCTATCTTTAATTATTGGTAAAGTTTTCATTTTTTTAGTATTAGCATGGAAACGCCTACCCCTCCGTGCTTACTTTATTTTTATTGTATTGTTCGCGTTAGGGTGGCACTTGACAATTTTCAGTTTTATACAAGAGAAGGGGCCATGGAGACTGGCATTGGAAACAACATATATTCAACGCATTTCAGGAAAGAATGGCCCCCACCAAGAAAGCGATTAATCACTGCCAATTAATCAAATTAGTTGCAGATTATTTCAATAATCGATTCATCAATCGCAGCTCCAACTGTACCACTGTGTGCAGAGTGGGTGCACACACGGACACGAAGCAGGTACGTTTAGACTCATATTGCAGTATGAGTTTTCAGTGGCGGTCCTTTAATCTGTTGATTTTATCACGCCTTCGGGGAGCAGATGAACAGACTACAATGCCTCGAAGTCTCGAACCGTACCAAAGATGCACTCTGCATTCACATCCTTTTTTTAAAAGTAATTTTTTGGGCTCAAGTGTGATTTTCCATTCTTTTTATTGAGAGGCATAGTGACAGGATTAGCTCGGAAACTGGGATGAAGAGTCCGGGGGAGACTATAACTAACATCATCCACGCATTGCACATCGCTGGACGCATTTCGGTCTGGTAAAACCAGGGCCGGAACGTGAAAAAAAACGTGTCAATCAAATCGTGTTATCCAGTCAAAGCGCAGTAGGTGGGTCAAGCGGCGTGGAGGCGTGACAACCAAACTCCGCCGATGTCTTGCATAGCCCCTACAAACTCGGCGCATGTATCGCGTAGCCCGTACAAACTCTACCGATGTCTCGCGCAGATTGTTCGGTTGATTCCGTACCGACGGCTAGCCTGATGCTCAGATCGGTGATCGGGGGCGACTTTTTTTTCCAAAGATGGGGACTTTCGAGTTGGTGAGCACGCCGCTCTGGAGAGTGGATGAAGGTGCGCTCTGCCAGCAGCACTTGCTGCTGTTGTGGGATGACTCTCATACTGTGTAGAGAATGATAAAGTTCTGCTCCACTGATATGTGTTATTTAGGGATATCGATAAGAACATAACCAGAATAAAGTCCTGCTCTAGTGATATCACAAGCAAAGCAGGATCAGGACTTGGTATCGGGATTAAAATCAAAGGATCGGATCGGGAGCAAAAAAACGAGATCGGTGCACCCCTAGTTCTACTTATTGGAGGAACTCTAGTCTTGTGCAGTCTTGAGCAAGACAATACTCATTATGCCTTATACGTTTATCACATGAGACGTGATAAACGTAGAAGATGCTTCTGATAGCTTGATTACGTTTTTTTTTTTCAATCTGGTGGTAGTCCTCAAAAAGTGAACCGAGTCATGCACAATGTTTAGCATTCAAAGTGAACTGCATAACGCCACACTCCTGAAGGGGGAGTTTGACCACCACCTAACCCGACATTCTCATGTTTAGATTTTAATTTTTTATTGATTCGTCACAGAAAGTCCTAAGTCGTTACTCGTTCCTCACCGTGCGGAGGTTCTTCCTGAGGATGTACAAGATGAAGCCCCACAGTCGAGACGTTACTCCGAGAAACGTCCGGATACCCAGCAGGCACTGCCGGGTCTTCAGCATGGTGCTGTTCCTCAGCTACCCACCAACCCGCTTTAAAAAGAGACTCGGATGTCCGTGCTGGCCCGGGGGCTCCTCACGGAGCCAAACTCACAACCAGAACTTCTCTGCCGGCACGATCACGCAGTTCTCACGGGAGGATCCGGGGGTCTAGTCCCCCCAGAGTCGGACCGGTCAAGAGTCCAGTCACCTGGAGCTCACTGGGGGAAGGTCTGGGGGTTCTGGTCCGCCACGACTTGAGCCGAAACAAACGTGTGAGTTCCCTCGCTCTGCACACTTGTGGCCCCGGTCACCTGTCAGAACGCCAGACCCACCGTCATGGCAACCACCCCCGGGTGCAGGTACCCCCACTGAGGCGCCACGCGTCGACGTGGCCCAGCGCCGCCACCGCCGCCACGGTGGGCCAACACACCGGAGCCGCCGGGGTCGGGGTAGCCGATTAGCCGCTGCTAGCCGAGCTAGCCTCCGCCGCTAGCCGGAGAGGCTGGCCACCTTGAACCGCTCCAGGTCAAAAATACGGCGCGACGACGGCACTCCCGGCGTCTCGGGGAGTCGTCGGGGCGGCGGACAGTTTTGGCGGCGTCCGAGGGTTCGGTGCGGGTGTTCGGGGTCCGGGTGGGACGGTAGCAGCCCCCGGTAGACGTGTTTGTAGTTCACCGCCAGTCAGGAGTGGAAGTGCGAGCCGCCATCGCCGTTCGTATACGTCACTTCCGTAAAGAACCAAATGGTGGCGCGCGGCACGTCCACGTGGAAGGGAAGTGGACAAGTTTACACGTTAGTTTGTAAAGTTTGATTTACTTGTGTTGGGAACTTGTGTTGGGAACAGATATGGGCAGAGTAACCATAAAATTACTAAGTAAAAGTATTGTTACCACAGCAGAATATTACTCAAGTAAAAGTAAAAAGTAGACATCTAAATAGTTTTTATCAATATTTTACTTAAGTAAAAGTAAAAAAGAATTCCACAAAAAAGTTACTTAAGTAGCGAAAGTACTGGAAGAGACCGAGAGAGCACCCAAGAGGGAGAGAGGCCGAGAGAGAGTGAGAGAGAAAAGCACCCGAGAGGGAGAGAGAGAGGGCCCGACAGAGAGAAAGAGACAAAGAGGGAGAGAGCGAGGGAGAAAGCGCCCGAGAGAGGAAAGGCAGAGAGAGAGGACCAAGAGGGAGAAGGGGACAGAGAGAGATACAACGCCAACATATGTGCCAACGGGTGTCGCTAAAGACCAAGTTAATGTAACGAGTAGCGAATTGCTGACATCTCAGTAAAAAGTAGTTTTTTTTTCATCTCAATTTTACTCAAGTAAAAGTAGAAAGTAACTTAGTAAAAAAGTACACACACAAAATTGTAACAGAGTAAATGTAATGCGCGACTGCCCATCTCTGGTTGGGAAGGTTACTTTTTAAAAGTAATGCGTTACAAGTTACTAATTAAAAATTGTAATCATAATCAATGTGGTGTAGGGGGCTCTGGATAGAGGTACTACCCTTTGGTGTGTATCAGCTGCACCCTACAGACATCGTAGGGTGGACAGACACCACTGGCCCTCACCCATCTCCTAATCTCTCACGTGCTGGCTCCAAGCGCCACACCACGGAAAACCGCTTCAGCTGGCGGGCAAAACCACGTGAGGGGGTGATGCTAACACTGCATCATTGGGCGGATGAACTTCCAAAAATGGAAGTCAACGGCCAGGGCAGAAG
>OMKY01244548.1:0-14055 GCA_900302395.1 Bregmaceros cantori | reverse complement strand
TTTTTAGTTAATTTTCATAAATGTCACGACAAGCTGCATAATGCCAAAACACGTTTTACTTTTACTGATGAAATTGAAAGCAGGTTGTTTAGTAGTAACTTTAGTCTGATTATTTCTTTGGGTAAAGTAATGGTTTAAAAAATCAAATTAATATAGTTACTCTAACTTAGTTAGTTATTTTTGACTTGCTTCTTCACACACACACTTTGAAATTGATGAGTCGAGGCAAGTGTTCCCAGAGGTGGCATTTCAGAGTGCACTGAAAAGTTATGGTCAGTACTTTGATTCAGGGAGACTGAGGTCTGAACCTCAAGTCCTATATTCAAACTAGGACTTGCAGGGCAACAGGGGAAAGCTGTGTAATTTCTTGCTGTTCCTGAAAGACATGGAGTTGGACAGCCTTAGTTGTACAAACTATTGTCTTTAATGGCAATGATTGGAGCTGTCTGCCAATGATTGTAGAGCCTAGCTCTGCTGGCCTTTGAACGGACACTGGTCAAGTCCTTGGAAAAGACACCAAGCTGGTGCGACAGGGTCACAGACCATTTTCTGGAAAACGAACGGAGGGTGTATATATATATATATAGACACGTTTTATGATGCAGGACGTCAAATTGGGCTTCCCCTCCTTAAAAGTCCAGCATCCGCCACTGATACTGACTATACTACGATGTATAACTCTGCATAGTGATTATTAATGTATTTCATCAGAAATATTACAATTGCACTAGTTGGTAGTAAGAATTGCATTTTGCTGCACACAAGACCAGTGGCAACTTTTGGTAATAAAAAGTAGGGAGGAAAAGTGATGACAAGGTGCGCGGTGGAGAGAAAGAGTGAGAGAGAGACTTTTTAAATGACCTTGGTACTTGTGCCAAGGCACTATTAAAGGGGTTGTATTGTTTGGTGGGTAAGGTTTTTGTGGGAAACTGACGCGCGCCCAGAGAGAGCGGACGTCCCGCTCTCTGGCTGGCGCTCCTGTTTGTGGTCGTCTTGTGCGTGCACATGCTCACGTGCACACGTATGGCAGGCGAACAGTGCACGAGCTCGCACACACGTGCACTCTCACACACACACTTACTTGGACACACGGGAGAATGCACTTTGAATCCGTGTACCTGTAAGCCTTAAAAGATGACCACTTCTGTCAATGTGATTTTGAATGGGATAGATTTGGGAATCCGGGGGTTAGGGGGTAATATAGGCTGGAAATGAATGAGTTAATTTACTTTGGGGATTTTCGCATTGTGTTGAATATATTTCCCACCATTATCCCATCCTTGATATTGTTAGTTTGTGAACAACACAAACGGTAGCGGTGTCGTCACGGCGGCGTCATTATGGGCATAGTAATGCAGTCAGAAGAACATTGTCAGTTTGAATATCATTATATTATTATATATATATATAATATGCTATATTGCCATATAGCATATTACTATGGCCAAAATTGCCATAAGATGGCAGCCTACTTTTCTTTATATTTTTAAAGTTATTATTATAATTATTTATTTATTTATCACTTTTTTTTCAGACATATTTTTTTAGGGAGCATCTTCCTCCCTTTCCTCAACGGAAATAATCGCCAATGCACGAGACATATCTGTTAGGGGTGCAGTGGCGGAAGAAGAAGACAAAGATGAATATGAAGAGGAACAGCAGTGTTGATGTTTGGTTGAGAAGTGCGCTTCCAGATGTCCTCACTGATGTCTGACATGTGAGGCAGAGAGGGGATGTCTGACATGTGAGGCAGAGAGAGGAAGAGGAAAAGGGAGAAAGAAAAAAGACAGCTTGAGAGGGAGTTAGGTGTTTTAGAGATAGAGAAAGAAAGAAATGGAATTTTTTAAAAATATAGAGAGCATGAACGGGAAAGAGAGAGTGAGCGTTTATAGAGATACAAAGAGAGAGAGAGTGGCTGCTGATCGTTGCATTTATTTGTGCCGGGCTTTGAAGTGACTTAGAGCCACACAAACGCAGCGCTGTTATCCCCTAAATCTACCTAAAGCAGAACCGCATGCGTCTCATTTCTGCCCGCCTCTCAACCAAAACACGGCAAGTTGAGACAATTAAGGCTTTTCCTCTCGTTAGCGCTAACCTTGGACAGACTGCCGACACACCACATCCAACAGAGTGCCACTCTCTATCAGAGGTCAGGAGGTTAACGAGGGCAATTCACATCTCAAATAGGTCAGAGGTTAATGAAGACAGCTTACAAGTCTTTGATGTGCTGATAATGTCACTACCCAGACTCTAAAATACAAGAATAAAACGTACTTAACTTGACAGTTTAGTCAAGACACTGAATTAGAGACCAGCCAGCACCGGCAGAGGATGATGTTTCTCTTATTTCGTTATCAATCGTCACCCATTACCTCCACTGTTTAGACTTTAGATTATTATAATTATATGGAGATTGTGTATATAATACCTGAAAAACATTCATCATAATTTACCCCTTATCCATGTTCGCCGGGATTCCTTTATTTACTATTTCCTATTGCACCATCTTCATAGTTTACAGAAAACCTGTGAGTAATCATAGTATTTTAGATCTAAAAAGCATTTGTCAAATCATCACTTCAGACATCAGGCAGTATCGGGCCCCAAAGGCTGTGCTGGAAATTATGTGTGAATGCTGTGCTCACTGCACGAGATCGACCACATGCTGAAATAAATGAAAAGGATGTGACGCAATTCACACGGGAGGTGAATTGGCAAATAAAGTGCAAACTGATGATGGCGTCTCATGGTGGATATCACACAAACATAGCACCAGGCAACTCCTTGTGAAAAATGGCAACAAACGTCTGTAACACACATTACCACACAGGAGCACATACACGTGATGGTCCTTACCCCTTAGTTTTGCAGCATAGCTGTTATGATACTCAAGAGGATTAAAGGATTAATAGGAACCCATGCAGAGCATAACAAAGTTTTGGGTTTCTCACCATTTCACCCGTATATTTATGCGAAACACAAAGATTATACACAATGTATTAAGATGATTCAAGGAAACAAAGCAAAGTAATAGTAGTCAACTCGTTGTGGTACATAGATTACGGTCTCAAGGAGAAGATCTTCAAACACTGTTGGTGCAGATCTTCGGATAGACGTTTATAGTTCATGAAGAATTGTCCAAGATTACTTATCTCTTCTTTTCAAGTTGCTTGACTGGGACCCGGCTTGGTCTGCCGGTGGGGAAGATTATTATTGCCACTAACCTAGCCCTCAAAAGAAAGCATAACATGCCCTCACAGGATACACACCTGGGAGGGATTTTGCTGACTGGGATTTTGCCGTCGCGCTGCCGAACGCCGGTGGGTTACTTTTTAAGGGAACGGGGGCCAATCCGTGCGCTGCTCCACCGATGAGGCACAGCTGCTGCTGTTGCCGTGCGCTCCGGCAAACGAGTGGAGATGTGCCGTCCGTCTCCGAACGGCTCAGTTACACAAATCCTTGTTAATTGGTTAACTCACTCGCTGAGAGTCCTCGTTCCCAATGACATGTTATGACGTGTGTGTTTTTCACGTGCTACTAAGCATTCAATCAATTTTGCGTGCACATACACGCACCCACGCGCGCACACACACCCCCCTGCTATCGAGGCAGGCTATGAATGGGATATATTTTGGAATCCATTGGTTTCGCTCCCAAATGACGTGTTTGACTTGCTTTCCGCGATAGCATTTCATGCCACTCAGCTTTCAATCAACACGCGTGTGCACACAAGCCCACACACACATAAATGACGTGTTTGACTTGCTTTCATCAAGAGTGACGTGCTTTTGATGCCACTCAGCGAACGGGGAGCGGCTGTTGACATTTGAGGCCGCTCCTACTACGTATAATGAGCTCCTCCGCAACCAATGCGATGAATTTGGAAGCGGATTTGAACACAAGTCACGTGATCGCTCGATTCTAATCGTCAATGTTTGGATTTTTTAGATAGATTGTGTGAAAAATGTGAAAAATTGTTTACCCGGGCCACAGACTGTGAAGACTCAAACAATGGTTCCACTGCCGTAAAAACTCCTTCTGAAGTGATTTCCGCTACGCATCAAGGCCAAAATCTACAATCCCTACCAACTGCTCATCGTCTTACGCGGCTTAGAGAATGTGTAACTTGGACGACAAAACTCGATGCAACAAAATCAAGACGTTTAAAAAAAATCACATGATGGATGACAAATCACAGACTCACCGATCACATAAAAATAAAATAACTCTGCAGGCTTATGTCACTCAAACCAATAATGGATATAATCAAAGCAGATCTCTAAAACTCTACAGTCATATAAAGTGTTGGCGTTACGGATTCATGGAAGGTTAAAAATAAAAAGGCGCTGGCAGTCACAAACAATGATGTGACAACATCTTGTCAGGACTTAACCTACCACTCCTAGCCATGAATCAACAAAAAATAACTCAGCGGCTCTTGAGAAGGATGACCCATGTCGGTGCACATTCTGCTACAGGTGGAATGAAATATGTCTGTGTGTGGGTGCAAGTACAAGCCAGCATGTGTAAGGGAGAACTCCCCCCTCTGTCAGTCTGTACAACCAGCGATGTGTTACGATGTGATAATTGCTTTAACGAGGTGACATGTCTGTTGACGATGAATTTTGCTATCGAAACATGCAAACACATTTGTAGCATGTGCAAACCCCCCCACACACAACAATCCCCTACCAAAGCTATGGAAACCAAATGAAGGATAATAATTCTAACCAAATCCATTGGAAACTAAAACTGATTTACATTTCCGTTTGTTTTAACTCTGTGAGAAGTTGTTTCATGGGGGAGGACTTTTGGGATTTCCAAGCACACTCGGTGGTTACACCCCTATGTTCCGAATCCCTCTGTTCTGAAATCCCTATTTTCAGCCAACCCTAACCCCTACCCTAACCCATTCCGAAACCCCTACCCTTACCCCTAAACGACCCATAATTTGTCAGAAAATATTGATTTAATAGCGATTTTGGAACATAGGGATTTCAGAACATAGGGGTGTCCCCCACTCGGCAACATAGAAACAAAACACGTCATCAACATCAAGTGCATGAGTAGTTTGATTGTTCATTACAGCATGATGCATGTGGAATAGTGGAGATTCTGAACACTTCATTGTCACCCACAAACAGCTGATTTTCTTATGGACAGACCAACACAAAAGTGTCTGAGCTGGGCGATGTCTGCAACTTACAACACAGACCTGTCCCAGAACCACAAGACACCATCAACTGGCTTAGAGTTAAAGTTAATTGAGCATATGAGAATTCTACCAAATCATCTCAAAGGCATCCAGTGGTTTTTTTTGCTAGAAACGTCTGTCCACATCCATCTATTTGAATCTCAGTTAATTTCTCTATAGGCAATGTAGACATATTGTTCGAGTGCAGCATCCTAAAGTAGTAACATCTGGACCCTAGCGGGGATAATAACTTGAATCACATTAGCTCAGACCTTGGCAAAGTGCAGCCCGGGGGCCAGATCCACGCATCTCTGTCCGGTCTGCATCAGACCAAGCGCGGTGGTAGTAGTGGCATGGTCAGACCATTGCCACTACTACGTTCGTCTTGTTCCCTAGATGCCCTTGATTCACCTTTGACTTTATGACTCTTCAAAAGTAATTCATCAAACATTTTCACTAGGCAGTCATGTTACTCACCTATAGTCAGTCCATTCAGACTGCGTTGTGACTGATTAGCTGTGGCTTATATTCTGATGGACAGGCACCAAGCTCATCATTTTGGGCACTGTCTTTGTCTGCAAACACCTCGTTAGGATTGTTTAGGTGTGCGTGCATGTCTGTGTGTGTATACACACAAGTGTCCTCGACACTATGAGGTGTTCGCTGTACTGTGCAAGGAAGAGAGCTGCCTGCTGCGTCAAGTGATGTGTTATGATGTGATAATTGCTTTAAAGTGATGACACGTTTGGTGAAGCAGTCCACCTCCGCTAATATAACACATCTGTTGACGTCTTTGATTTGACTATGGAAACACAAATTCATATTATATATTTGGATGACACGCCTGGATGCTTTGTCCGAGAGGATATGCGTAACAGTGGTCTTAGAAAACACAACTTTACTATACAGCAGATTTTAAAACAACCAGAAGAAGAGGGGTTACGTTAATTGTTCAGTGAAGTGGCCCTCAGTGTTGACTGCTTTTCAAATCACATCCTTTGTTTGATGCTCTGTCTGTAGCTTGACTCGCAAGAACATACCGGGTGTCCACGTTTTGCGACACAGTGCTAGGTGCGCTAATCAGCAAATAAGCTAAACACAAGCTGAAACTCATTACCGAACCAGCAAACTGTCTAAAATTACATTTGGGTTGTTCCGTTGTGCATAACGGCACCAACACAAAGGAAAATGTGCCACATTTCCTAAAGGCGCTCAGCTTCCGTAAAGCAATTCTTGATGATGAACAAAAGTCGTAATTTCTGAATATATATGCTGTAAACAAATAGATATTTGTAACTATAGGATGTATAATACCATATGATATTATAAAATGACAATGAAGATATATGCCTTACAGCAAACTGTGAATGTTTAGCTTCTTCATGAATTCATTCAGATATTGTAATAAGTGCACGCATATACATATGTGGCCGGCCCCTCTGTGTTTTTTTTGCAAGCTTTCCCCCCATTACCCCTTCTCTTCTTTGTTTTCACAGAGGTCGGGAGATTCTGCTCCGATGCTAACAACTCTCCTCCAATTTTCGGAGCATTAAAATGTACTGGCCCACCCTTGACCTTCTCCCCCCTTTACATCCCCCCCATCATGCGATTTCTGTGTATGATATTTGAGTATTTAATCAGAATTTCAATTATAGCTACTTCTAACAGTGGTCATCGATTTCATCTTTTTATTTTATGGATAAACGTCTTACCTGAGCATCAGGCAGGCAGTGCCTTAACTTACCCACATAGCTGCTCTTACCTGAGCCTCAGGAAGCACCTTAACTTACCCACCTAGCTGCTAGGCAGCACCCTACCTTACCCACCTAGCTGCTCTTACCCAAGCCTCAGGCAGCACCTTAACTTACCCACCTAGCTGCTAGGCAGCACCTTGACTTACCCACCTAGCTGCTCTTACCTGAGCCTCAGGCAGCACCTTACCTTACCAACCTAGCTGCTCTTACCTGAGCCTCAGGCAGCGCCTTAACTTACCCACCAAATAAAAAAAAATCCGGATAGCCATCACACTGATTGCCCTAAGCAAAAAGGAATTAGTGTTTTGTAACTCTTTGCAAAAGCAAGAAGTTCCTTGTCCTGTGTCTTTGAATCTACACCAAGAGACCGGGCAGATCTCAAATTCCCTTGGAGCTGCTGGAGGAAGTCATCAGGGTTTCTACCCAAAAAAAAAGATTCAAGATGAATTTTAATTCGCCATATTGCACAATGCACATACATGGACATGATGTGTTATTCAGTTTCTGAATATTGACGGAAATGTTGCTGAACATGGCTTCTCTTGCTTGCTCCTTGCTGCAGTTATGCAGTACCTGGGTGAGAATGGCCCACATCATGTGTTCCACCAAAATAAAATTGCTGAAAAAGAATAATATTGCACAAATACGACACGTATAGTCTGTGTATGTTTGAGGCCCCATATGTTTAAGACCTCTGATGTACACCGAAAGCAAGCTGTGGAACCCAAATCATAAGGAGAGAAGGCTTTGTTAATGCTTAGTATTGTCGGAAGGAACCTTGCCTTATTGTTAAGTGCTACCAGGAATTAGAGCAAATTATGAAAATTAGTTGATTATGCATGTTTTCAAGCTTTTAGTGGTGTTCAGTAATGAGCGGTTTGCATCCATGTTCTAAGCATTTCAGGTACGTTTTACGTGCAATGGAACCCTGGGATTATGTTTTATGTTTTCCACGGTGTGCGGAGACTACAGGCTGCCGCAACTGCCAAGTCTGCAAACACACCTTAATGAAAATTAAAAACACATTTGACTACAAGACGCGGCAAATGTATACATTTTCTGTGTGTGTGTTTGGGAGTGTGTGTGTGTGTGGGGGGGAGTGGGATTGTGTGAACGGCTGTTGGGGCGCACGTGAATGCCGTATGATGTATTTGCACTTTGATGCATGTATGGAAGTGGAAGTGTGTGTACCTTTGCATGGGCTGTGTGTGTATACATAGTATGTGTAGATGGGGTGGGGGGAAGGGCATGCGTGCCTGCCTGTGTGTGTATGTGTACATATGCGTGTATGCAGGTTTGCGTTGTTGTATACATGTGTGAGTGCATGTGTATGTCTGCACAAGTGATCATTTGTGTGTTGAGTGTGTGCATGCGTGTGTGTGCATGTATGTCTGTGGCTGTACACAAGTGTGTGTTGTGTGTGTGTGTGTGTGTGTATGTTAGTGAAGACAGTGATTGGCTCCTGGACTGATTAAAGTAGAACCAGATTGAAGAATGATAATTGTGTCTAATAGGAGAGGAATTTCCCCTCCATGTCAAACAGCAGCCACATGAGCGCCGGCGCTTTTTAAAGGAAGCTGCGCCTCAATTGGAACCACACGCACACGTGTGCATGCAAAGCACACACACACTGATATAAAGCCGCTCGCCGGGCAGCACGCGCACAAACGTAGACACATTCATAGACACGCAATGCATGCACACACACACACACACACGCACACACATACGTAGACATGCAGTGCACAGACATATGCGCACACGCACACACACAAATAGACCTGCACTGGACGCATTAACACATATCAGCATGCTCATATATAAGCACATGAAATGTGCATGCACACACATATAGACCATGCACCACACAGACACACTCTCATTATCTCTCTCTTTATCTTTCTCCTTCCTATATAACCCATTGAAACACATTGGTTGTGTCCGAAATAGCTCCTTATCCCTTACTCCCTACTCCCCATAAAATGCACTCACTTATGGGTTCTTACTTCTGGGAGATAGGGAGCGATTTCTGACACAGCCATAGATTTGAGTGACTCACAGAGTCACGCGCGCAAACACACACACAGACACACGTCACACCATCACCCCATTCAAGATAGTTCCTTTTGTCTCAGACTGCCAAAGACAAGACTCACTAAAGAGACAAGTTGAAAAGTTTTTATAAAATCTATAAATGTTGATAAATTTTCCCAGAAATACAAGATATCCTTCTTTATATTATAGACAGTTGAGATATAATTTGTACAGAATATTTGAAAATGGTACACCAGGCAGTCCACTTCCAGTAATATAATACAACTATCGTTACAGAAACCTTGGACATTAACTGAGAACAGTGCGTACCCCATTATCCCATGACTCTGTTTCTATATCGGTCCCGTTTTGCATTAATCTGGATGATAACGATTATGTTTGATACAGGCATCTCAACTGGGCAACAAATTGGGTTCTTCTGGACCACATGGGGCTCATTGACCAGTGATTGAATCGCTTGGACCTATTCCAGCTCAAAATCAATCAAACAATTTAATTCATAGCCACTAAAATTAAGTACATTTTAAAACAAAACCACCCACTCTGAAGTTCTAGGCCATGGGGGTTGGTAGTTAATTAGTGAAAAGGCTCTGGAGTGCAATATTCCTTTAATAATTTGTTCCAAAATAACTCTGTTCCCCTTCCATTTCCTTTTTCTAATTTACTTTCTCTTTTATTCCTTCCCATGCTTACTGTGTGTTCCTTTTTAATTGGGTTGCAAACGTTTAATGTGTGTTTTATTGTGTTGGCCGGCGTTGCTTGGGCTGGGAAATTCAATAAAATTTGCTACCACTGCCCACTTCAATCCACGGCTGTGAGAACACTGTTTATTTCTAACAGAGATTGATTATTACATGATATTATGTCCCTTTAATTTAATTTACTTAACCCATAAACACACACACATACGGGAAAAAAGTCATATAAGCCTATGTAGAAGAATTCTTATAAAATGCCATATCCGCTTTCACCAGCTATAATTATATTGCACATTTGGTAACCCCACTATGTGCCATACTACGAATAAGATCAGCTTGTGATTGGACAATTGAACGAATATGAAATACCAGGTATGGGGAGAGTAGCCATAAAAATTACTCAAGTAAAAGTATTGTTACCTCAGCAAAGTATTACTCAAGTAAAAAGTAGTCATCCAAATAGTTACTCAAATGAAAGTAAAAAAGTACTCGACAAAAAAGTAACTTAAGTAGCGAAAGTAAAAAAATCGGACAAATTATATTTTTCAAAATGAAATTAGACAGATAGATGCTAAGAGAGAGGGAGAGAGAGAAAGAGAGCGCCCGAGAGAGGGAGAGTGAAAGCGCCCGAGAGCGGGAGAGAGATATGACGCCAACAGTTTCCAATGGGTGTCACTACATCTTGCTGACATCTCAGTAAAAAGATTTTTTTTCACCTCAAATTAACCTGAGTAAAGTAGAAACTAACTTTTTAAAAATGAACTCCAAAAGTAAAAAAGTACATACACAAAATGTAACGGAGTAAATGTAAGGCATTAATGCCCATCCCTGGAAAATACAAATCTTTGGAATACAACTTGTGCTGTATGGGATTATTTTTCAAGATCTGTGGACTGTAAATGATAATGTCATGCATCCCTTATCTTTATTGTCCCGAAGAACGTTACTTACTAACTTTGTATTCAAGTGGATGGGTGATTTGATCTATAAGTAAATGTATTGAATGGCATAATTTAGTATGCATTATATGGTACCTGATTTCAATTACCATTTAAGGTGCTGCAGCAGAAATAGTTGAGACTATTTCAAGTTATGGTATAAGGGGTGAGTTTATATGTTTTTTTTCTTCTTCTAACTCTAACTAAGATAGCATTTTGTTTTGTTCATCATTTCCTTGCCTGATGTGGAATATGTACATGAGCTACTCATCTCTAATCTATCCTGTAGTCTGGCTGACCGCTGAGGCACCACTGAAGACTTTGCATCCAGCTCTTCCTTTCTTCCTTCCACTTGACTTGAATCGGCCCGAGAGTTTGTGGCATCCTCACCATTCTTGAACTGCAGCACAACCCAGCACTCATCCTGATTCCACACACAGATAAAACATTCTTTAGTATTATGTAGTAGCCCTTCAGCCAATCATACATTTCCTCATGAACCGATCGCACAGCTCGTTCACAATGACATGCTGACGGACATGTCTGGACGGCAGACTGTGGCAAGGCCATGCAATTGGATTACGGTTAGCGCCGGTTAACCAGACTTAGTTAAACCATGGATTCATCCTTCAACATCACAATCCAAGTCATGGTATTATTGGCTGGCTCTGCCAATCAGCTACAAATGATTGTTGACGCAGACGGCATGTGATTTGCTCCAGCTAACCCATCTTAGCAGCAATGCTTGATACCTGGCTCTGTCCAGTAAAGATGAATAGATTAACCCTTAAGCAATATTCCTGTGTCAAGACTTGAAATTTCCTCTACGTGGATGCCTACTCTGAGCTGCTGTCACAGGAGACCCGTGGGTTGTCATCGTCCTGTAGGTTCATCTAATCTTGCTCCTTGCAAGATGGCCGACCAGTTCTGCTGCTGCAAAGCCTTCATGAGAAAGTATTGCCTTAGTGACACGTAGTTTGCTATTAAACCGCTAAATACAGTCTCGCATCACCAACTGCCACTTCTCTCTCTACCTTGGGGGTCACAGAAATGTTTTTCTTGGTTGTCGTATCCAGCCGAGATTTCCACAGACGATTTGACGAACTGCACAGTAGAATGACCGGAATTGAGTAACTTTTTTATGGACTTGTTGTTATGAGTTCCGCTGGTAGTTGTCCACAACTACCATTGAACATGCAATAAAGGAGTCTGGATGTGTGGATGCATGTTAAAGGTGCGTGCTTGGTGTTACTGGATACAATGCCTACTAGGCATTAAGCCCAAGGAGAGTGTTGTGGAACTCTCACAGTACGCCAGAGATACTGGCCGAATAACGTGAGCAAAGACTGGACTCACGAAAACAATTCAGCTCTAGACAGACAAACCGTAAATGCGACTGTGTGGGGAACCAGTTAGCATCATATACACAGATGGAATTCGTACGAGTGTATCCGTGGCTCGAGATGGCCACGACTCGCCGAGTGTGATAATCATAGCTAACCGGCTCCGGAGATGGGGACTACAGAATGTCTTTGAGTCGCATGTTACAAGTTTGCTGCTAGAGGGAGCTACGCACAACAGACGGGAGTAAACGATCTTGTTTACACATAGACTCCCGACTGCCGGCCGAAACCCATAACCGCATGGGTAGAGGCGGAGTAATATTAACTAGAGTGGAAGTCAAAAGATACTCAGCCTCTTGGTATCCAAGAATAATGCCAGCAGGCAGAACGAACGAAGCCTGCTGGTTAAATAGAGTGAGCCACAGGTGTTAGCCGTTAGCCAGTTAGCCATACTCTTCTTCGTGGCTCAACCCTACCGAAAGCAGAGCACCCAGTGCCTTAAGGGCATAACGCCCTCTACCGCAAGCTTTCGGAAGCGCCGTACACAACACTATCGTTCTTTGAACAAGTTCGGGTACAACACTGCACACAGGCATCCTCGCAGTCACCCCAAGTCGAGGTTACACGGTATTTAAGTGCAACCCGTGTGATGGGTAAACGCATCATGGTGTCAAACTGTCACCAGTTGACAGTGCATATGGCTCATACTCATCAGTGGCGACTAGATGAGCTTTGTGCAGTCTGATAGTGACAACCCACATGTTCTATTTGTAAGCATACTGCACTGGAACCGTGACCAAGTGAACTGAAAATGATACCCCCCACACACACACAGGTTACTTACCGAATTTTCCGTTCCATAAGGCACACTTTAAAGCCTTTCATTGTCTCTGAAAACTATAGTGCATCATGTAATCCTGTGCACCTACTGGGTCAATACATTTTGGGTGTGCTTATTGAGCTCAAAGCTGGATTGATACAAGCATTGATCGCGGTTCCAGCGCCCTTGGTCACGGTTCCAACGCAGTGCGCATACAAATAGACAATGCAGGGAGTCCAGGACTCCCTGGAAGAAGAGGCGTTATACCTCAATGGAACCTTCTTGGTTAAATAAAGGTTACATTTCAAAATCGTCGACCCGTATTAATCTACCAAGCCAATATAATCTTACAAAATGACTGCCCAGATTAAATACAATACATTTTTACAATGCAAATATTAAAAAAGGTGACATTATGTATCTTCACATTTAAAGGTCTTCGAGTTGAGGTGTAATGCTGTCTGTCTTTCTCTCTCTCTCCTTTCTGTCTTAATACACCTTGTAGTCCGGTGTGGCTTATATATGGAGATAGTTATAAAATAGAACTTCTATTCCACTGTTCCTTCTAGTGCGGCAAATGTTATATCCATACATACCATATGAATTGTAAAGGCATTTTGTCATTTGAGTAGCATGCATCTCTGGTTATTTGGACAGTATGAATATTAAACATATGCATCGACTCGGACTGTTTTATCTTTTTTTTTCTATGCTGTTATTTTCTCCTCGCTGTCGCGCTGTGATGGTTTGTGTCGGTGCATGCACAGCAGAGCTTTCTTGGTGGCGTCACTTGAAGATAATTTATGACAAGTGGCGAGCTTGGCGTGAGGGGGTTAGCCGGATGGTGCTTGACGATGCTATAGCAACGGTTGCAGCAAAACCGGCCAGCAGCCGCACTCAAGAGGCCCACTGGCAGTGAACACACGAGGAAAGACGTACACATTCTGAACACAGACTACAGAAAGCTTTAGGTTTGTTAGTGTTGGGAAGTTTTTCTTTGTTTTTTTTATTTTTGTAAGTTATGTTATGGCGCCAGCGCCATTCTCTCATGCATGGGCGGGGGAGCTGGGACGAGCGGACATGCAGTATATGACCGCGAGGGGAAGCCATCTCGTGTCGCTGTGTGTGCTGCGATCACTCGATCACTCTTGACAATCTGATACAGAGCGACTGATATGGATAGTTTTCATTTCAGGGTTAGCGTGAAGGGGTCGAAGACGTGATGGAAAGCTGTTGGGGGTGGGGGCAACTGG
>OMKY01244541.1:0-11302 GCA_900302395.1 Bregmaceros cantori | reverse complement strand
GAATTTGAAATAAAATAAATGTAAGGTAAATGAGGAGTGGTATGGGACAAAGTACCCAATGTTTTTTGTGTAGTAGTAACTTTGGTCTGATCATTGCTTTGGGTAAAGTAATGGATTAAAAAAAATCTAATTCACATAGTTACTCTAACTTAGTTACTTGCTCTTCACACAAACACACTTTGAAATTGATGATGAAGTGTTTCCCGAGGAGGCATTTCAGAGTGTACTAAAAGTTATGGTCAGTACTTTGATTCAGGGAGACTGAGGTCTGACACTCAAGTCCTATATTCAAACCAGGACTTGCAGGGGAAAGCTGTGTGATTTGTTGCTGTTCCTGAAAGACAGGAATTGGACAGCTTCAGTTGTACAAACTGTTGTCTTTAGTGGCCAATGTTTGGAGCTACATCTGCAGGTGTAGAACCTAGCTCTGCTGGCCATTGAGCGGACACTGGTCCTTGGAAAAGACACCAAGCTGGTATGACGCACTGAGGGTTACGTATAGACGCGCTTTATGATGCAAAACAACAAATTGGGCTTCCCCTCCTTAAAAGTCCAGCATCCGCCACTGCTCTCCAGTATGTCAGCACTAAAAGATTGGCCGTAGTGAAATAATTTATTCTTACAAGCATGAATGGAATGATCGCAGGGTGAGATTGGAAACACCTGACAATAAATATTGCGAGCCGTCTAACATCTACTCTAAGCACAAATTGTCCGATTACCAAACATCGGTATGTTACTTGTACTGGTAGCTGAGGCCAGAAACATTTTGGAAACTTGAAGAACGGACGTATGCACTGGAAAGCCGAGGAATGAAAATCAGTAGGACAAAGACTGAGTACGTCACCACAGACACTGCGGACAACCAAGAAGAGGCAACAGTCCTGCTAGGCGACATGAACTTGAAAAGAGTCCGGACTTTCAAGTACTTTGGCTCAATGGTGGATGAAACAGTAGGAATGGCGCAGGAGATACATTTTAGAATCCAGTGTGGATGGAACAACTGTAGGAAAGTATCAGGAGTGCTGTGCGACAGAAGAGTCCCAGTTAGACTGAAGGGCAAAGTGCACAAAGCAGTCGTGCAGACCAGCTTTATCATACAGTTTAGAAGCCGCACCGTCAAAGAAGCTAGAAGAGAAGAAATTGGACATGGCACAGATGAAAATGCTGAGATGGATGGTAGGAGTTACTTGTAGAGACAAGATGAGAGACGAGTACATAAGAGGAACAGTGAACAGTGGCAGGAGTTACTAAGAAGATCCAAGAGGCTCGAATCAGATGGTTTGGACACCCAAGAAGAAGAGTTGGAGAAGAGCACGTAGGATGGAGAAATACAAGCAAACAGAAGACAAGGATGACCCAAAAACAAGATGGAGAGACTGCATAAATACATGGAGAAGAAGATCAACGAAGAGATGGTCAGCAACAGAACTATATGGAAATGGCTCATTCACAACGACGAGTCCGCATGGGGAAAAGCTTGGAGGAGGAAGAAGAAGGAGACCAAACATCGGTATGTATGCACATTTACTGACTCTCCTCAGAAGTTGAAATCTAGGACTTGCATGTCAGGCCATTCCAGGATGACAGACAAATGCATTGCCCTAATGTGAACCACTGCCTAATGTGGGACACCTAGGCTCCAGTTATTGACTAATAAATGCCCATGAAATGATGGTGAAAGCAAACTAAATAAGATTAAGTTCAACTGTTCAACACTACATCTTACTGTCCTGCCTTAGGCAATTGACTGTCCCACATTAGGAAGTTCCGCTACATACCCGAGACAATTGGATAGCGCAGCTCGATTCACTCATTGTTAGAAAGCGACGATAGATGCGCACTAAGGCAGCAATAATGCCCTCTAGCTACTAACGCTAGAACTGCAGCAAGCGCTGCAGACGTACCACACACAAGGGGGCGTCCTAGGGCTACACAGTTAACGACGCCCTGGCTTGTTTGTTGTGAATTGGTTGTGACCTCATAATGCAAGAGCTGCTGACCGTTGGCCTATGACGGCGGAGACTACTGCTGGTGAGCAGTGACAGGGAGGGTTGACTGGTACCGCTGTGGTGGGGGACTGACAGAACCAAAGGGGGACCTGGTTTTTGGTACCTTAGTCCACTGGTGAAAGGGGTTGAACTTGATGAGGGGTGAGTAGATTGGTGTGTGTGTGTGTGGGGGGGGTGTATTGTCATAAAGCATGCATGCATGTATAATGATATTTATTGTCACTACTACACAGTAAATGTTGCAGCGTTAAATCAACACTTGAAGAGTTATACTTAGCACTGTGTCTGAGTGTATTTGGTCCTTAACAGATTTGGTGTTAAATTAACTCTTTCCATAGTGTTTAACTCCTCTTAAAATTAACTTGAAATTGAGTAAAAAATTAACACTGGCTAACACTGTACAGCACTGCCGGCAGTGACGGCCGTCTGCATCCTGTCGCAGGGCACAGCGAGTCGGCAGCGCTACTGCGATCCAAACCCCTGGGGTCCGAACCGAACCTTGGTCCGCGCTAAGAATCGGGTGCAAATGACGGCCTTTAAAGTTTGAGAGAGGACGAGGTGGTCCCACGCAGCGTCCACGTTCTTCCTCGGAACCACCTACATCTCCACCTCTGGATCCGGCTCATCGGTCTCGGACTAAACCCCGGAGATGAGTACTCCTTCTAAGACTTTGTAATTTATTACAAACATTTATTTCGTCGTGTTCAGAGACTCTCATTGCCTGTACACTGTTGCTTTTGTTTACCTTTGCACACTGTGTGCTACAAGTGTTTTGTGTTTGGTTCCTGTGTTGCTGAAACAAACGGATGACGGCAAGGGTTGCCATTCAACCTTTATTGCATTCTTGACTGAGTCCATAATTCTTTTTTCTCGCTGTACGAATCATAACACTATTCCCAGATATGGGCAGAGCAGCCATAAAAAATACTCTAGTAAAAATATCGTTACCTCAGCAAAATATTACTCAAGTAAAAGTAAAAAGTAGTCATCCACATAGTTACTCAAGTAAAAGTAAAAAAGTACTGCACGAAAAAGTTACTTAAGTAGCAAAAGTACTGAGTAACTTTCAGAAAAAAAATAGGACAAAATCTCTTTTCAAAATGTAAAATGAGAGAGCGTCTGAAAGGGGGAGACCGAGAGAGCACCGGAGGGTGAGAGAGAGAGAGAGAGAGAGAGAGAGAGAGAGAGAGAGAGAGCGCCCTAGAGAGAGACCAAGAGAGAAAGCGCCTGAGAGAGAGATATATGACGTCAATATATGTACCAACAGTTGCCAACAGTTGTCACTAAAGACCAAGTTAATGTAACAAGTTGTGAACTGCTGACATCTCAGTAAAAAAGTAGTTTTTTTCACCTCAAATTTACCTGAGTAAAAGTAGAAAGTAACTTGTGAAAAATGTACTCCAAGAGTTAAAAAGTACACAAAAAAATTGTAACGGAGTAAATGTAATGCGTTACTGCCCATCTCTGGCTATTCCACACCCAAATGTTCTCGTGCGGATCTGTGACCCACAAATGCATGATTTAATAATCAGTTGATTTCCTCATTCCTTTTGGAATAACTAGAAGAAGCAGCCATCCCATTGGTCTAGAAGAACATGTGACCACTCGGTGAGTAACTTTAAGTCGGGTTTTGACTATATTTCATCAATATTTATAGAAAATTATGAACGGAGCGAGTGGCGTGATGTGTAACCCGGTCACAGACCGACACCTAGTGGTCGGTTTTTGAAATGCTGTGTGTTTTGTGTGTTTTGTGTGCTCGGACCTCGGTCCAGTACCAGAGTTGACATAGGCAACAATAAGGCACCGGAAGTGACCTTAAGAACGGCGGGACAAAATGACTCCCACCAGTGTTTCGCACGTAAACCCGTCTATGGGCTGCAGATTGCCCAAACGATTAGCCGACTGATTGGTTGGACATTCTTTGGCCACTCAACTGACCCAAAGTTCTAACCTTGTTTTCATTCCTCTTTCCAATGTATTATTCAGATGTCTATTTATTGGTCCAATTAATTATTTTTGCGAATCAATTCATTTATTTGTTCTTTCGTCACTCACCTGCGCATTTTTTTGAAAAATTACAAATAAAAAGTAGAAAAAATTTAAATTAAAATAAAAGTAACCTTCCCAACTTTGTGTGTTTAAACTATGACCTTCTGAATTGGAAGTCTGACCGCTAACAAGTTGGCCTTGAAATTCCGTCCGCGATCCATCGCTAACCACAGCCATAGAATTCCCCCGTGGATACCGCTCCAGCAGATAACATGAGCGTCTCCCAGAGGTGCCAAGTTAAGGCAGACTTTAACCTTGCCGGACGTCGGAGACGCAGGGCGTCGGAGCAGATGTTGGTGGAGGTCCGCGCTGTTCGTCTTCCTGCTAATCTGTTTGAAGCCATCTGTGAAATTAGTCCTTCACCTCGCAGTACTAGAGGATATGGGGCCAAGTATTTAATATTTTAAATATACACACACACAGACACACACACACACCTCCGCATATATAATATATGCAACATGTATATCACATACTATGTTTAATTTTATGTTTAGGGATGGGTTCCTGAATCGATTCTAAAATTGATTCACGCTCAAAAGATAACAAATTAATAATAAGTATGTCAATCTCATTGTTTTATTATCATTTTATTATTATTATTTTATTTATTTTATTACTATGTATTATATTTACTGTGTTATGTATAGATATATCCACTGTACCTGTATTTTGTATAAAGCTTTTGTCACTGTGCCGTATCCTCTTGGTAATGTCTTTTCTGTTGTGTGAATCGGAAAGTGGTGTTGACTTGAATTTGAAATTTTTTTTTTTCTAGAATAAATACTTTCAGATTCTTGACTACTCTCTCTGCGTGGCCCTCTTGCACATACACAGATACAATTACAAATACCCATGGGGCTGTTTTGTCTATGGGACTATTGGGGACTATTTATTTCAAAGTGAGTATGGGTTAGAAGAACCCATGACCAAAAAGTTATTGGTAGTCAAACATTTTCAGACAAAATTAACAATTTTACACTCTACTCTGAAATCTAGTCAAGTCTCTCGACACGCAACAGATCCAAATCCAAACCATTTGTTTGTTACTGGAATTGTGGAATGATTTGCAGCGTGAATAATGAAAGCGATTTCAAGCCATTAAAATCTACGGAGAAGCAACAGTTGAAGCCAATATGAATAATAAATAGACCAATAAACATGTTGTAACCTTAATGAAACCATCTGTTCATCTGCTGTGACTGAAATAATAATAAAATAATAATAATTTGATATACGTGTATAAAATGTATAAATATACATGTATATATATTTTTAGATATTTTTTTCCTGTACTTAAAATAAAAGTAACATCAAAATCATGTAAAAAGGGTTTCTATGTTTATAGTGGGCATGGGGAGTCACAGTAGACCATTTAAAACTGTATTATTTTAAAAGGGTTTCTGTGTTTATAGTGGACATGAGGAGTCGTAGTACACCATTTAAAACTGTATTATCTTAAAAGTGTTTCTGTGTTTATAGTGGGCATGGGGAGTCATAGTAGACCATTTAAAACTGTATTATCTTAAAAGGGTTTCTGTGTTTATAGTGGGCATAGGGAGTCATAGTAGACCATTTAAACTGTATTATTTTAAAAGGGTTTCTATGTGTATAGTGGGCTTGAGGAGTCATAGTGGACCTCACATGCAAGGACCTCGCGTATTTGTTCGTGAGGTCCGTTGTATCGGCCTGCTGGCCTTCGTGCTTGCTCACAAGGTCCACTTTAATCAGCTCATGTCGCCCCCTGGATACAGCCCAGGCTTGGTCCAACTGAGTCCAGGATGCGAAATCCCAACCGGTGTTTGAAAGGGTGCAGCAACTGTGTTCACAAAAGGCTCCAATGGCCCTAAAATAGTTTTTGTTTATATCTATGCATGAAATCATATTTTTTGACATTTTCGTAGACAAATGGTGTCATATCTGCTTTAATTGTTAATTGGAAGCCACAATTTGCACTTTGGTGTGAGCAGACAGCTAGTGTCACTCTTTGAGCTGAGTGCATTTTTGTACATCGACACCCGACCGAAGAGAGTAGAACTAAATGAGAAGTGTCAAGTCTAAATTTGCATCAAAGGAAAATAAAATGACTCGAATGGCAGAACCGCGCATTCACTCTCAACACTCCTTTCACTCATAATTCACAATCGATGTCAGACGGCGCGCGGAAAACAAGTAGTCTCCTCGAAAGCGATCGCGCGGAAGAAAAAACACCACTCCACTGAGCATATTGGAGTGTAATATAATAAATGTCTATGCATGTTTGCCGGGTGTAATACCATAAATATATGCGCGCGAGCGGAGCGTTCCATTACCTGCTAATAAAGCAGTGACTCAACTCCGAACCGGAGGTGTGGAGTAGTCCAAATATTATAAAACGTTACAAAATATAAAATATCACCCCCTCGCCCCCTACACATATGCACAACAGATGCCCCCAGCAGCATTTAGTGTGGCGCCCTCTTCAGCCGCGGTCGCCCGGGGCAACGCGTTCATATTCATTATGATGATACGGTGTCGGGGCATCTTTGTGGAGCGGATACTGACAGGTGAGGCAAATGGCTCACTTAGAAACAGTGTTGGACCACGGAGGATGCTATCACTCAGCATCACACACAGATACACACACACACACACATACAGACACATATAAACACACTATCAGACACACACACACCATCTCAGACATACATAAACACACACACTCTCACATACCATCTTACACACAAACACACACACACACACACACTCACGATCACACACTTGAACGCACAGACTCACAAACTCACACACACACAGACACACATAAACACACAAACATGAATACACACAATCACCATCACACACATGAACACACACTTACCACACACGGGAGGGCGTATGGTCTTTTCTGGTCGAAACGTCTGAAGAGCCCGTTCTGGAAAACCACTGACGATGTAGGCTCTGGATTTGTAACTCTAAATTCATGCACAAAAACCGACAGGAAAATTAATGCACAAAAGCTGACATAGGAACGAGGCTTACTATTGGTGTTGGCCTGTGTGGGTTGTGGTGTCCGGATGTTTTCTAATTCCAGTTGTTATGATCAAGATCATGTGAAAGACGGTGCAAATGCAGTAACGTTGAGCATGATGACGTCCCAAAATGTGCTTAGGTTGAACAAGGATTATGATGTGTCTACCCAAAGGCCGGTTGTGTCTAACCATGCTACGGTCGAACAGAGGTTTGGTGTGACTGACTGACAGTCGTCTGCCCGTTCATACACCCTGGGGTATCAATACGTCCTCGGCGGGGGTTGAGAGACTGGGCCTTTGGATTCAGTGAGGCCGGTTTCTTGATCTCTCTCTGACTCTACTCGTGAAGCTTGTCGCTTTACTGGATACCCCAGGGGAAATCTTAAAATAAACACACACATAAACACACACATAAACACACATATATAAACACACACACATAAACACACACATAAACACACACACACACACACACATTCATAAACATACCTACTCACCATCACATTTGCACTTTTCCAAAGACTCTACCCCTCCATCTCTGTCTCTCTGTCTCTGTCTCTCTCTCCCTCTCAATCAACCTCTTTCACACGCATCCTTACACAAACAGCCCTCTTGCATTCTCACACACTCTCTCTCTACACACACACACACACACACACACACACACATGCACACGGCGTCTTCATGCCCAAGCCAATGAGAATTATTGTCAGTCAATCCAAATTAAAATGTCACCTGTGCTCTTGTCTAATTTTTGGTGGCTGCAACAATAATGTAAATCTCGACGCAGCGCTCCCGCCATCAGGGGGGCGGCGTGCGTGGCGAGATGAGCATCGCAGATTTATTGTCGCTCACAGCGCGTCTAATTTTCCATTTACCGCCGGCTGTTTGTGGCGGCGGGCGCCTGACGGGTGCATCTGTTAGCGCCGCCGCGGCCAGAACACAGGACACAGGAGGAACAACTTTAGGTAAAATGTTTTTTTTTTTTTTATTTGGGTCAGGCAAGATGAAAAACAGTCACAGCCACATGCCGCTAGGGTGGAAGTCGTGAGGGAGTGCTGGGGTCAGAAAGCGACTAGGTCAGCTATACATCAATCCTAGTGTAACGGATTAGTCACGTATTATACAGTGATTGAACCGACAGTAATAGGCTGCACAGTCAATTACAATAGACAATCAACTGCTTATGAAGTCCCCTCTTATGCAATGTCTGGACAGTCATGGTACTCTAACGGTGCCTTTCCATTGGAGTTTGTTGCCACTTGTCACGGGCGGCGAAAATCCTGAAAATACCGTGTAAGTGGATGGGAAGAGATGCGGCATTGATACGCGGCACAAGAACTTGCGGCCAGTGACCTGTTGCCGCGCGACTCGGCGGTCACGCCAATGACATTCGACGCAGACATGTCGCGGGCAACAAGCGAGGCGGTGGACACGGGTGTTGAAAAAGTTGAAGTGTGTGTGAAGTGCGGGGCACTCGTCACACGTGTGAGCCTCGACTACGCACTGTCCCCCCCGGCACCCACTCAGTTGGCTCGCGCTGCGAGCTTCAACTCGGGACAAGTGCCCCGCACGCAGCGGGAGCCAACCGAGTAATCGTAGCGCAACCGTAGGGCGCAGCTCTCCCCTGCCCTCCCGGCGGGGAACACACACACAGCCACAGTTTGCGAAGAATTAATAACGGTGTCGTCGATATTAAATTCTTTCAGCCCCGCGAGTCTCTGCCTCTGTCCTTTCCTTCCCAATTTGGTTCGGATGGCATTTAAAGGAGGTATCAAACTTCATAGACGGGTCGCTTGTCACGGGCGTCAACTCGAATTGAAACACTGCTGGCACGAGCGCATATTTCAAGTATTTGCGCCACCCACTCCTATCCCAGCCCCTGTTGCTCCTGTTGCATTCTGGGAACTCTCACTTTCCCACATGATTGCGTGTGTGAAGTGTATCCCGCAGCACCCCCTGGTGTTATTTTACACCCATTACACTAGCTTAGTTGCTGCTTTTTAGAGGATTTTACTGAGGGCGAGCAATGCTCTGTGTTTCAGTATGTTGAAATTATCCACAGGAAAACCTGTGGAACATTTTTGCTGTTTGTGCTGACTCGTTTGCGTGTCACACATCACTAGTCTACCCTGCATACTAATAGTGAGTTATAGAGACACTGATGGGATTCGCATTGACAACATCTGGCAGCTGACCAGGTGCTAGATGGACGTACATGTGTTTGACTTTATCACACAAACAGACACATACACACACACACACATACATACACACACACAGACACACACACACACAGACACACAATTACATACATAAATACACATAAATGCACAAACATTACATATAAGAATACGCAAACCAACAAGCACATAACCAAAACACATACATACAGTAGTTTCATCCCCATGGACTATAATCTAAGCAGGTCATTATCGCGGTTTTACAAAACATTCAGAGCAACTACCAGGAACTGCGGTATATGACATGTGTGTGGAAGTGCCATGTGTGCTGTGATCACAGGCACAAGACTATAAATCGGGATGGCTTAGAAGCATCGAACTTCGGACTTTCATTTATTATCAGAAAAAAAAATGCTTGTTTATCTGTTTCCATTTTTTAGTTATAGTCTCCAGAAAAGGGGTGGGTATCACTAGAAATTTCTGACAAAATGAGGAAATGGGGGTCAAGTGCCGATGGTGGCCGCATACATTGTATGGTGCCAACTGGCGGTCAGTTGGAGGTACTGCACCCAATCCATTTTTTTTTGGCAGTAAACCTTGACATTGCTTAGTTTAGTGAGGAGCCAGAGCCACTGGAGCTTAGGTGTCCCACATTAAGCAGTGGCCCACATTAGGACAATACACCCATACTTGTAATTCCTTCTTTTAAAAAGTAACCTTCCTGTCTCTTACATTTGTATCCCCAGTTTTGGAAAAAATAAACTCCCACCAACGAGTCATGTCATTGTTCCACGTTCACGTTAAACATCTTCTGTCCACGCTCCGCAAAATTCATTTTCAAGACTTGAGGTCTGCGCGGCCTGTCAGCGGCGTAAATAGCGGGCGCAGGAAGCGAGTTACGGCGTGCGTGGCGGCGAGGGTCGTGTAAATCTCGTGTTTAATGTCTCTAGCAGAGAGATGCGTCCACGTCAGCCGTGCTTGATTTAATGTGTAAAAATAATGCATCGCTACGTAAGTACCGCCGCTGCGTGCCGCGCTGTGCGCCAGGGCCGGACTTTGGGGACGCGCGCAAAACAAAAGCCGGAATGATGTTTTAATGTGGAAGCCAGAAAGACCGCAAGAGCCACACGACAATGTCAGCTGGAAAAACAAACTTCTAGACTTGGGACCGTGGCTTGTATGATGCTATTATAATCTGTGTAGAAACACTTGCAATAATATATTATGTGTATAACAACTAGTATAAGGTTTTATAGAGGGCAGGGATATACTCTATATAGCTAGTCAGAGAAATGGAATTTCTTCAATAGTTAACCATTATCCACGCCGCTTTTCTCGCCATTTTGCATACATATTTATGAAATACAGACAAATACAACTTTAAGTCACTCACCGACGCGGTCACATGTTCTTCTGGACCAATAGGATGGCTGCATTGACTCATAAGTCCGACAAAGATGAGTAAATGGAACGGGTTGCACAGAGAATTAAATTGTTAGTTTGGGCATAGATCTGCACTAGAACATTTGGATGTGGAATAGCACAGTGCAAGTTAGCACCATCCCTTTTTAATGAATTATCTCACAATTCTAAATGTAAACATCTACACATATATTATTTGTTTATGCAAAATCATTCATTTTTTTGTAGTGAAGTTATGTACTGTGGAGGGAAACTGATGTGTCACCTTTTGTCTAAGGTACAAAGGCACCTCTTGGAGGTGTTGCTACTTTACCGACATCCTGCAGACGACCTCCCACTGAGACGGCCTCATGAATGGCCTACTTTATTGTATTGTCTATGTGACCAAAAGGATGTCATTTGCATGTCTTTCAAGTGTGACTATAAGAAGGAGACACTAGCTTCCACTCAGTACAGTTTGTGGACGAGGGGAATCCATGTCTCTCTGTCCCGAGCTGTCCTTTGTTCAAATGCCACTTTGAACAAAGCCATATTTCTGTTAAAACTTCTGTGAATCAATTGTAACTTGCCATGCTGAAATTAAACACTGTTCATTGTCAAGTCAAGTTACAATTGATTCACA
>OMKY01244538.1:0-15504 GCA_900302395.1 Bregmaceros cantori | reverse complement strand
CCTCGCATCGGACACGGGAGGGGGAGTGACTTTTCGGACTTCTCCCGCGCTAAAATGTTCGAATCGTTTTCTTTTGCGTGTAACGCACAGACACTGGTGCATTTCAATGGGAATATTGGGAGGACCGCAACACGCAGACAAAACGCCCGAACGGGCGTTTTGTCGTGTAATAGTGACACACAAGCACAAAATGTGCACGTACATACGTGCGTGTCTACTATTTAAAGGTTATGTGGCATGTAAATACACCCAACATGGGATATCATCAACTTTTGGTTATTAATTGAAATAGTTTGATGCAGTTCCACGCGTATACTGTAGGGGGCGGTAAAGGTTCGTTTTGAATTTTGCGGTCGGTGTGACGTCATACCTACCACAATCAAAAGAACCGACATCTGGGAGGACCTCAAAATGCCCACTTTAGGCAATTATTGTGAAGCAACCACAAAACGACCAGAATAGAGTTTGACATGGTCCATTATTATGTCGCAATCCTGTTCTTAACAAATAAACACTTTTAAAACTTGATTTTTCATGTCACCCCGCCTTTAAACCTGTGGCACTGTTCGAACTATGGTCTGGGGACGCGCTCTCTAACTGCTCGGCCACCGCGCGTCAATTCGACTCATGCTGTATATGTATCTCATACTGTATATATATCTCCAGATTCGCCTACTCCATATACGCTAATCCCAATTCATTGACGGGGAGAGAGGAAGCGGGGGGAGAGAAGAGCTCACTATACTCACTATTCTATTTATTTATTTTGAAAAGCAGTTGTGACTGTGTTCGAAATCGCTCCCTATGCCCCATATAGTGCACTATTTGGGGCGCATGCCATTTTGCAGGGGTGTCGGAGTTCTCCATGTACCCTATATAGTGCACTGAAAGTATCCCACAATGCATCACAAAAACAAGTGAGCATCGGATGTACCCTAGACGAAGCAATACAACCCATAATGCATTGCGAGACGTTTTAAAAATGACCTAAAATGGTGCAGCAGGCGTAAATAATGACCAACTGCGGCAAATAGTCTGATGATTTTTGAATGATCTTTTATAATTATATTTTATAATAATTTTTAACGGCGCCGACTCTAGTGTCCGAAATCTCGGCCGTTGCTGTTGAGTGCACTATAAGTGAGTGCACTATATAGGGGGTAGGGAGTAGGGGATAGGGAACGATTTCGGACATGGCCAGTGTTTGTGCACTCGTGTTCAAAGCCTTAGTATTATAATTTGCACTTGTAACGCTCGCATGACAATGCGACAGCCTGTGTGTGCACGTGCGTGTGCGCCCGAACCGTGCCCGACCCGCTCTTCCTCATTCTGGTGGCAGCACAGTTTTCGGAAAATGTCATCAATGCATCACATTCACTCCGGAGTTTGAACCATATCTCGGCCGCCAAAGCAGCGAAGATTGGTGGGGGCAGCGGGGGCTGTCGGCGGTCGCATCACCGCGCTACTGCATCCGGGGATCGTGCAGCTGCACGGCTATGCTTGGCAGTGCACGGTGGCTGGGCTACGGCGTGAAGTGGATGTTCCCGAGACTAAATGTTATTTTATGTGTGTAATCCCCTCCTGGAATTTCATGTTTTTGGGGAGTAGTAGAATAAGTTCCAGTAGTCATCACAAACAGAAAGTCTACAAATGTTGTTTTAATTGACTCAAAAGTAAATATAAAAATGTTGTGCTTATGCATGTCGTGATACAGGAATCCCCAGGTTAAACTATTTCAATGGCATTGCTCTGCATTCCAAGGGATTTTGTCTGCCATAATCATTCAACGTCTATTACAAAAATCTGTATAATAAAGTCCCGACACATCTGCTCCACACAATAAAAGTTAATAATAATAATAAAAGTTTCTATGGCAAAAGCTGCCCAAGATTTGGGTAAGGAACACCCATGAGGCACCATAGCCACAACCATGTGTCATGTGACACAGCCAACAAATAATAAATTTTTGCGGCATTCGTGTTAGAAACGGGTGCGACTAAAGACCGAAAGGCGGCTCCTTTTAAAGCCGCCGATAGACTCCTCAGAACGACTTCAAACTTGGAATCAAGGCTCCGAAACAGTTCAAGGAACGAAAACGAAAACCAAAAACAAACTGAAATGTATGGAATTTCTGGAACAGAAACGGAACATTATGAAATCCACAAAACCGGTTAAAACCGTTTTTTTTTTGTTCTCTATATATATATTAGCATATCCTATGTCTGGGAGACTATTTCCGTCCACTTTCACTGTCAGTCATCAAGCCCCATGCATTTGGGGCTCCATCTTGTGGACAGACGAGGAAGCGAAGGTAATGTTGTTTTAAACCCGGGTTTCACGTTAATAGAGTTGCTCTGAAGTTTGAACATCCACCAAAAATATTTTGTATAAAAACTATATCTAAACTTAACATTGCACACTATAAGGAACTTTAAGAAGGAACAAAATGTTTGTGTTCCGAACCGGTTCAGGACCAATATTTTGGTGGTGGAATGGTTCCGAGAACGAAAACGTTATATATAGACCTGCCTGAACTGTTCGGAACAGAAAGTTTTAAAAATAATTTCGTTTTCAAGCCCTGGTATGCATATACCTGCAAACCCCCCCTAGAGTAGGCATACCAAGTTCAAAGAGCCTTTTGGCGCCTTATACGCCATTAATGATAAATAAATAAATTAATAACTCCCGATTAAAGAGGGTGATTGATCCCAAACTCTGTAGACACCTCTGGGGGGTCTGCAGGTACATAGGTATAGTAGTTCATTGTTATTTTGTGATAATATTGTGTGTTGTTCAATGTGCCCAGTGTGTGCCAGTGTCTCTACATTGTGATGTCATTGACCATTACGTCA
Source organism: Bregmaceros cantori (assembly GCA_900302395.1). Lineage (NCBI taxonomy): Eukaryota > Metazoa > Chordata > Actinopteri > Gadiformes > Bregmacerotidae > Bregmaceros > Bregmaceros cantori. The sequence continues at coordinate 12,652 of OMKY01244538.1, read as the reverse complement.
CACTGGGGGTTGATGCATAGCCTGGCATGCCTGAACGCACAGCTGGGCTGGCAGTATGGCAAAGCGGGTATTTTCCGGGCGGGCCGACGCCCCTAGAGGGCAGGTGATGTTGGATTTTATTTTCATTTTTATTTATTATGGTAAAAAAGATTCACCTGCGGCCCATGATGTCGCCCCTCGGCCTACACAGTTTTGACACAGTAAAGTCATGACTATTCAGGTCCTAGTTGTTTTTAGAATATATATATATACAAACATTGATCCCAAACTCTGTAGACACCTCTGGGGGGGTCTGCAGGTATATGCATACCAAGTTTGAGGAGCCTATCAGTGTTTTGAGGAGCCAATCGGTGTTCTGAGGAGCCTATCGGTGTTCTGAGGAGCCAATCAGTGTTCTGAGGAGCCAATCAGTGTTTTGAGGAGCCAATCAGTGTTCTGAGGAGCCAATCAGTGTTTTGAGGAGCCTATCGGTGTTCTGAGGAGCCTATCGGTGTTCTGAGGAGCCTATCGGTGTTCTGAGGAGCCTATCGGTGTTCTGAGGAGCCAATCAGTGTTCTGAGGAGCCTATCGGTGTTCTGAGGAGCCTATCGGTGTTCTGAGGAGCCTATCGGTGTTCTGAGGAGCCTATCGGTGTTCTGAGGAGCCTATCGGTGTTCTGAGGAGCCTATCGGTGTTCTGAGGAGCCTATCGGTGTTCTGAGGAGCCTATCGGTGTTCTGAGGAGCCTATCGGTGTTCTGAGGAGCCTATCGGTGTTCTGAGGAGCCTATCGGTGTTCTGAGGAGCCTATCGGTGTTTTGAGGGGCCCATCGGAGCCTTTCGGCGGCTTTAAAAGGAGCCTATCGGCCTATTCGGCGCATTTCGATCTTTAGTCGCACCCGTTAGAGACCTTGGTCTGTTCATGATAGTCCTATGTTCTTCAATTTGGGGACCACTAAAGTGGTCATTGGCAGGTGAAATATGATATGTTACAATGATTCAAGTCTATTGACATTCAAGTCTAATGTGCACCTTGACATGTGTGTAAAATTAAAGCTGTTGTTAGATGCTAATAATAATTGTGATAACTAGAAGTATGCAGTCGTTGCCGACTGCTAAAGGGAAATTCCCGAAAAAAATGATAGAAGCATCATTCAAAAACTTTGGGGCAAATCCATCCACCTTATCAGAAGTCATGAACCCAAAAAAATGTGCCATCTTGAATTCAGCATTGTTAAGTATTGGCCTCCAAAATCTATCCTAGAGCATTAACTGACCAATTCTAGGACAAGTCCATCCACTCGAAGCAGGGTGGATAATGGGCAATTGGACAGAGCAAGCTGTAGTAAGCGGATTTTGAAACGGGTGTGCATTCGTGTGACAATCTCAGCCACTTCTGTCCACTGCGATGACTTTACACAGGCTGCGATACAGACAGACACCAGAAGTGTGTTTACAAACGATGGGACAAAATGTCAGCCCTGTGTTTTCAGCTCTTAAACTCATCTATACTCGTCATTTCAGCTGTTCATGTTCATGTCTTGTGGAGGTGTGGTGATGTCGTGTGTCTTGATTTACTCGTATTCTGCACAATGTTTCTGTTTATGTGCCACATATGTTCATGGAATGGATAGGGTTCAGGGTTGGGGTTTGCCATTGGTGGTGGGAGATGCCCCGTTGGCGGTAGTGGCGGCGGCGGGCGCAGCGGCGGGTGGAGGGGAAGCTGGTTGCAGCCAGCGGTAGCAGTCCGCCAGGCGGAGATTCTTGTCCACTGCACAGCTGGTGCAGTACACGATGCCCAGCGCCAACATGATGACAAGGAACACGCACAATGGAACGAGCACCCCCACCAGCAGCCAACTCTTGTCGTGTTTCCGGGGTCGATCCGTTTCATCTGAGGAACCCTCCGCTTCCCCTGAACGGCGATCGGGCACCCGCGCCCCTGACACCATAGCCTCGGTGTCATCGCCGGCGGTAGAGCGTCGCGTGGGAGGTGGTGTTGCGCCACGCTGCCTGGTGGCGTCATCCTGCAGATCCAGCTGCATGACGTCGCTGGCAGCAGCTGGGGGAGTCTCCGACGAAGTCTCGACGCGCACGTGTGGAGATTCGGTGAGCGAGTATTCAGAATCGAAGTCGGGATCGATTTCAAAGTTAGGGTCGGGGGTCCAGGATGTGTACCAGGGCATCGGTGATGTGTACGCGTCTGACAGGTCCAACGTTGAGTACTCCTCATCCTCACCGGACGGCTCGCAGGACAGCCGGTCGCCAGCCAGCGTGTACCCGCTGTCGCACGAGCATTCGTAGCCTCCTGGAAGGTTCTCGCACTGCTGATGACAGGGCGACGTTTCACACTCGTCTATGTCTGCACAATCTCCGCCAGCACTTTGAACAAAGGACAAAAAATATATATATTTTTCAGTATGTTCTTCCAATCCCTGTCAATTCTAAAAAAGGGTAATTGTATACCGCTGTAACAAAGCATAATCAAACAATAGATATACACACAAACAGTATTGTCTCTATCATATTGTAATGGTTGGGGCGCCTCCACTCGGAGGGAGCAGGCAAGTGCACCAGGGCAGGTACGTCTGGATAGCGTTCAACAAGAGGCCAGCCTGGCTACTTGCCAAGCACCATCCAGATTGTAGATATATCCCCTCCACGAGTGACAGCTCAGTCACTCATAGTGACACCATTCATTACACTGTCCCTCTCCCACAAGGCTACCGTCCTCGGGAGCCGAATCTCTGTTGCACTGCTTGTCCACGGACCCCACCATCTGATCGAATGGCCAATCCCACTTCTGACACCAATGTAATGGATGGGGCGCCTCTACTCAGAAAGTAAGGGCAGTTCAACTGTTCTTAAGTGTGGAGGTCTTAGCATGCAGGGCTCTAAAGCACCTTCCTGATGGAAGGAGAATGAGAACGTGGTTCTCATCTACAACCCGACTCTTCATCTGAGTTTCCGATTTAATCCTGTCCCTATCTCTTTCAATAAAGAATGACAAAGCTAAATTACTAAAAACATCTGAAATATATATAATGTACCAACCTGGGGATCTCGTAGCCTTCTGGGCAGCTGCAGTGGTAGGAGCCTTCTCTGTTCTCACAGTGGCCACCCGGGCAGCTCGCTGGGTCCTGACACTCGTCTGTATCCACGCACTCCCCCTCCTGGTCGTACTCGTAGCCCTGCGGGCAGGAGCAGTGGAAGGTGCCGGGGGCGTTGACACACAGCTGCCCCGGGCACGGGTCCATGCGGCATTCGTCCACGTCGACACAGCTCCGCCCATCCGGACCCACCTGGTAAAGAAGTTAGCTTGTTGAAATTTCAACAGCCCATTGAGCAGTGGGCTATTCTTTCTTAGCCTGGCGAGCCAGAACCAACGCATCGTCCAACGTATCGCACATCCAATGCAAGTGAAGTGCGATGCATGGATGATGCGTTGGTTCTTGCTCGCCAGGCTAGTGAATATACAGGCTGTGTCTGAAATCGCTCCCTATCCAGGCACGTCACGAACCAAACTCCTCCCACATCTTGCGTCGTCCATACCAGCTCAGCCCACGTCCGCGCTGATTGGCCGCCCTTTCCTAGCCCATTCAGGCTGTTTTTTCCAAGCTTTATTTATTAGGGTTAGTGGAAATAGGTGAAGATCGGGGGCAGACATGCGGGAAATACATCGCTGGCAATGTATTTACCTTCCACACCCAAACCCCCAATTCTGAAATGACTATGTAGGAATGGGTGAGGGATGTTCGAAGAAACGAAGAGATAAGAAGGAAACTCAAGGTCGCTCCAATACAAGAAAAACGTCAGGAACTACGACGGTACGGACGCATACAGAGAAGAGAGGACGACCACATATGCAAATGAGTACAAGCAATACAAGTAGAGAAAAAGGATAAAGGGGAAGACCCCCAAAGACCTGGGAAGAATGCATGGAGGCGGACATGACACAAAAGGGAGTGGAACCAGTGGATGCCGTGGAGAGAGAGAAGTGGAAGAGACTGACTCAAGCTGCTGCACCCAAATAACTGGGACTATGTTACAACTCAGCGGGGACAGCTGGACGAACATTGCGCATCGTCCGCGGACTGCCCATCTTCATCGCAACTTGACGGATCATCCGCGGAGCCTCCAGTGCCTCCAGCTGCCCAGCAATCAACAGTCCGCCTCCATTTAAGACAGCGTCCGACCCCGGAAGGACGCGGCCCCAAAGCCTTAGCTCAGGTTAGTCTACCTGACTAAGCACGTCACACCACGGTTCAATACTTTGATGAAGTTTCTTTGGATAACTGTACAATTCCTGGCGATTAAACTCATCTGGGTGCTGTCTCCTCTACCTACAGTACGACCCCCTGGAGTCTCCACTGGAACCGGTGGACTCGAGTAATGTGTCTGATGACGAAGCCATGAACAGTTCTTAGATAGACTTTGTTTATGTATTGCATCTCGACCTCTAAAGGGTCGTTCGAACTAACTAAATTATTTTCATTTTCACATGCAAATAAAGGGTTCTTCTGGGGTCCTCTCTGGGTCATTTCTCATTCGCTCAATAACCCATGACAGACTTAGCAGGATAATGGAAGAAGAAGAAGATGAGGGTGAGCGACGAATCCAGCCTACCTGGTATCCAGGGGGACACGTGCAGCGGACACCACGAGCCGTCATCATGCAGTCGTGGTGGCAGCCCGCGTCGATGCACGCCTGGTCGACCTCAGGCTCGTCCTCCGGAGGGTAGTCTGTGGTATGTTGGACGGGCGGAGGCGCAGTGGTGAGGACGGCGTCTGGCAGACAGCCGTAACCGTCCTCGTCGAGCGTGTATCCCACCGAACAGAAGCAGAAGTAGTCGTTGTCAGTCAGTTGGCAGTGCTGCTCGCAGCCGTGATCGCCTGCAGGACGGGGAGTAAATGTAAATGGAGGTGTTATTTGAAAAATAGAAACGGTTACCCTAAAATACATTACAGTACTTCCATTACTTTTGATTTAAGCCACTTATCTTGATCTCTTGTCGGACTATTATTATTATCTGTTGTTATAGTGCTATGCATCACTTTCGATGAATATTTCACTTGAGATCGTCTGCATATCAAATTGGCGTCACCTTCTGCATCGCCTTCCGCTGAGGACAGCATGCGACCCGGGGGATGTGGTCGCCCATTCCCGAGGCCCAGATGACCAGGGCTTGAAAACGAAATGATTTTTCAAACGTTCTGTTCCGAACGGTTCATGCAGTCCTATGTTTAACGTTTTCATTCTCGGAACTGTTCCGCTACATAAATATCGGTCCTGAACCGGTTCCGAACGCAAAAATATCGTTCTTTCTTAAAGTTCCGGCAGCATACCTTTTTGCAATTCAACGCCTAAACTTAGCTTCATTATTTTCCATTTTCAAAATGTTGTATTACTCCTATTGTGCGATGTTAAGTTTAGATATATTTTATAAATAATTTATTTGGTGGACTTTAAAACTTCAGTAGAAACAAGACCTCCTGGCGGCAGCGAGGTGGACGCACAACCGGAAATAGTCTCCCTGACAAAGGCTATGCTAAAATATATAGAAAACAGAATTAAACGCTTAATAAGTGGTTTTGTGGATTTTGAATGATCTGTTTCTGTTCCGGAACAGTTGAAGACTGCATTATGGAGTATGCCATCTGTAGTATAGATTGCATGTCTACCATCTAGTGGTCTCTAAAGGTACTACAGCTTCTAAGTTGTAACTAAAACAGGCTAATAATGAGTCTAAGGCCGCGTCCCAAACGGCAACTTGGCCCTTGTCTTGGCCCTCACCTTGGGGAACGTGTGAAGATCAAGTGTTGTCGCAAGTTTGGTTGTGGGTGAAGGGAAACTCTAAAATGCCCTCAGGCCTACCTGAGGGCATTTGGGTTCATAAAAAAAAATAAACGAAGATAAATATAAACAATGTTAGTACCAAAGAGTGTGCCGAAAACTTTTTAAAGACATATTTGGTTTTTGTAAGTTCAACAAAAATGAGTGGTTCAAGCAGCCTCTGCAGCGCAAATGATGATGTGGCACCGAATCATCGGTCGTTTAATAGTCTAGAGACGAGTTTGGGGGGTATTTCCAGTTACATTCTCTGAGCGTCACTTCCAGTGCTATTTATTGTGATGTGTTTTGGACTATTTTTCAACATGTCTACTTAGCGGGAGCACACACCTACCGCGTTATTTAAAACGGATGGTGGTAACTTGCGGTGTGCTACTCCACACCCAAATACTCTTGTGCGGATCTGTGACCCACGAATGCATGATTTAATAATCAGTGCAACCCGTTCCATTTTCTCATTCCTTTTGGAATTACTAGTAGAATCAGCCAGCTTATTGGTCCAGAAGAACGTGTGACGTGTGTGAGTAACTTCAAGTCGGATTTTGACTGTATTTCATCATTATTTATGTAAAATGGTGAACGAAGAGAGTGGGCTGATGTGTAACTAGTCACAGACCAACATCTAGTGGTCGGATTTTGAACTGGTGTGTCTTTTGTGTGCTCAGACCTCGCTCCACTACCAGAGTTGACATAGGCAACAACAGGGCACCGGAAGTGACCAATAGAAGGGCGGGACAAAATGACTCCCCAAGTGTTTCGCACTTAAACTCATGAACCATTTCAACTTCACTTCCAAGAGATGCCGCTGAAGGGGAGTTCGCATAACAGTAGATGCTCCATACCTTGGCACCAGTCGATAGGTTCTTCCTCGTCCTCCTGTTGGGGTTCCGTGCACTCGGGCAGGGCGGCCGACCAGCCTACAGAGCCGTCGTCTCGCTCCACACACAACACGGTGCGCTCCGGGTGTGCAGACCCATCAGTAGCATCGGCAGGACACGGAGCGGCCACCGCCACCGAGCCGAAGGGGATGTGAGTGAGCAGCGAGCTTGTGTGGCGGAAAGGTGTGGTGTACCTGGGGGAGGATTTTTAATGTACATCATTGTCCATCCTCATCAGAGATTCAGCTCAAATGTTCTCGAGTAAAAGTAGAAAGTAAAATTATACTCCAAAAGTCAAAAAAAGTACACACAAAAATTGTAATGGAGTAAATGTAATGCGTTACTGCCCATCGCTAACATTAACCCATTACATCCACAATGATATCATTATTGAAGTATGGTGATGGAGATTGATGGAGTCATAAATAGCTATCACAGAAAAACGCTAGCAGGGGACAAATTGTTCATTGTCTCAAGATTTCCATTGAACAGAACAAACACTTCATCCAGCGTTGACTCACGTGGAGCGTCTAGTGTGAATGTTTAACATATTGTCTCTTACAGGTGGGGGGAGGATGATGTCACGGTTCATCATTAAGAATAAACACAAACACACCGGTGTCAACAGAATACAGATGTCTAAAAACCTGAAACCACATCACTTGGTTGGCTCAGTTGAAACCAGCAATGATTTTGAGATGTGGAGTTGGCCCCCCGGGGTGCTGCGCACATAGCTGCGGAGGAAGAATTTAACTGTACATTTATGTATGTGTGACGAAATAAAGTATCTTAATCTTATAGATTAAGATATTTTTAGATGAGATATTTCTTCGTCCTCGACCGCTGCAAAAATGTCTGTCTAGTATAGTGCACGCCATTTTGAAGGGGTGTCCGAATTCTCCATATACCCTATATAGTGCACTGAAAGTATCCCACAATGCACCGCAAAAAGTAGTGAGCATTGAATGTACCCTAGACGAAGCAATATAACCCATAATGCATTGCGACACGTTTTAAAAATGACCTAAACTTCCAAAAAATGCATGGTGGGAGTAAATAGCGACCATGGCAAAAATGTATAAATGTAAGTACTTTTGATTTTTTTGTGATTGGTTTTTATTTTATATTTATATTTGTTATTATTATAATTTATAATAATTTTCAACGGCGCTGACTCTCGGCCGTTGCTGTTGAGCGCACTATAATTGAGTGCACTATATGGGGGGTAGGGAGTAGAGGATAGGGAACGATTTCGGACACAGCAACAGACTGCGATACGGACACCAGAAGTGGGAGAAAATGACAAACCGCATAAACTCTTCTATAAGTGAGTACGTACATTATGTGCGCCCCGTCGCCGGCTGGCACCACCAGTGGTTCGCACATCCCCTTGAAGTGGTACTGACACACGTATCCGTCTAGTGCCAGAGCACACGCTCCGTCCAGCCAGCGGAAGTTGTCCCCAGCACCGTCCGAGGCGTGCATGTTGAGGGCCACGCACCGCGGCCCCACGCACGCCCCGGGACCCTCTTCACGGAGCCAGTTGGTGAAGCCTCCATCTTGGTCGCCTGTGGGGATGAGACACACAGAAACGTGAGAATAGAAAATAATTTATTTATATTATTCAAAATATTTTGATATATACAAAATTTTGGCTGTGTCCGAAATCGCTCTCTATCCCCTATGTAGTGCACTATTTGGGGTGCACGCCATTTTGTAGGGGTGTCCGAATTCTCCATGTCACCTCTATAGTGCACTGAAAGTATCCCACAATGCACTGCAAAAAGGATGTACCCTAGACGGAGCAATATAACCCACATTGCATTGTGAGACGTTTTAAAAATGACATAAACCTAAACGTTTTTGTTTCCAGGAAATTATGTAAATCCAGACTTTCCGATGGAAGTGTGAATGAAGATAAAAGAAAAAGAAAGCAAGAGGAATGAAATGACGAGAGGGTTGAACGCAGTAGAGAAAATGAGTCAATCTTGAGGGAGAGAAACAGAAAAAGACAAGAGTGCGAGATAGAGAGACAATGATTTAACTTCTCCATGTTTGAAGCATTACCATAGACTGTAAATAAAGTAGGCGCAGCGTGCATGACGTCATTCCATTGCTTTCATCACATTCTTTGTGCCCGCGACTGCGCGCTGCCATTGTTGAAAGTACCCGTATATCCGGTACCAGGAGAGATAGAGAGAGCTATACAGTATATGAGAGAGAGAGACACCCCACACTCGACTTCTTCGCTAGGGGCGCCAACGACAGAGTCACAAAGAATGATATCCTATGGGAGCTGAAATAAAAAATATTATTATGATTTAGGATACTCTAGTTGGCAAATACAAACTGGATAAAGAAACAAGGCTACTAAGATGGCTCATGTATGATGATAGGAGATTTGAACGTTGGTCACAGAAAGGTATAACAGCAATATGTACCATAGTTAATGGGAACCAACTGGAAAAATTTGAAAAACTAGTAAACAGATTTGGGCTGGAGGAGACTGACCGGTATAGATATCTACAAGTTAAAGCATACTACGAGAAAGAAATAAAATCCAAGACACAACACAACATAATCAATATTTTTGTGGAGGCATATCAAAGAGGGTGTAAGAACAAACTGGTTTCAATATTATATAAAACTTTGATGGCATCGCAGGGACACTCTACTTTGTACATAAAGGAGAAATGGGAGCGAGACCTGAATGAAAATATAAGTAACGATGAATGGACAATAATCTGCAAGACGCAGCACAGATCCACTGGTTCAAGAAGGTAACGAGAGTTTATTTGGAAGAATATGACTAGATTTTTCATAACTTCTAAGATTAGGGCACACATGCTACCAACACAACAGCCTTGTTGGAGAGGTGGAGAGTTAAATGTGGGCCATTCACATATATTTTGGTCATGTCCAAAAATTACCACATATTGGGACATAATATGAAATAACCTGACGAAAATAATAGGATACAGAAAACCAAAAACATGTAAAACACTCTATCTTGGATATTTAGATGTAGAGAATATGATACAAAAGGAAGACGAATACTTGATTAAAATCCTACTCTCAGCTACAAAAAAACCAATAACAAGACGTTGGTACAAGGCTGAGCCGCCTTTGGAGGGCCAGTGGATGGATGCTGTAAAAGAAATATACATGATGGATCACACATCGAATACGGCATCAACGTGGAAAATTTGAATCCAGATGGGCGAAATGGCTGGACTACACAAAACCGGACTTGGCGAACGTCGCCATTACAAACTGAAAAAAATGGTGGACTTTTGACAACTGCAACGAACTCTATTTGTGACATTGTGTGTTTGTTTGTTTTTTGTCACTGTATTGTCTTGTTTGTGTTTAATAAAAAATAAGTTAAAAAAATATATGTATATTATTATGTAAGAATTATGTAAATCAAGACTTTCTGATGGAAGTGTGAATAAAGATAAAGGAAAAAGAAAGAAAGAGGAATGAAATAACAAGAGGGTTGAACGCTGTACAAAGAATCTGGAGAGAGAGAGAAACGACAAGAAAAGACAAGAAAAGACAAGAGCGTGAGAGAGGAGACAGAACTGAAGGCATGCGGCCAAGTTAGGGCGAAAGGGAGCGGGGAAGTCTAAATGTGTGTCCATCCCAGCAACGTGTGTTAATCTTAACAAGTCTGAGTGGTAGCTTTCTGCTGCCAACACTGTCATTGGGAGCAAACACTCTTCATTTAACAACATGACGCAACACAAAGCATGTGCCTTTATCAACAGTGTCCGTGGGTGTAAACAGTAAAGCTATGGAGTGGTTATGAAATGTCTTTATTATATGCAGTAACTCGGCTTTAAAAAAGCAGAGCTGAGTGGATGGACTAGTGGAAAATGATAACGCTCCATCGCTAGTAAAGACCGCCAGTCAAATGTATTTAAAGGAAGGATTCCAGATGGGGAAGAAGGAATTTGTGATTCTTTTGTGAACAATGGAACAACTCCATGACTTCATGAAGACAGTACTGTCCCTTAAAAAAACTAGTAGCACCGATAAAAGTGATAGAAGCATCAATGAAACCCAAAACTATTGTAGAGCACATGCTTTCTGTCTGTTTTGTTCAAGGAATCTGCATTGTGATGTAGCTGGGCATTGTACAGGGTGCTAACAGGCAAAGGAAAAGGTAATTTTCCATCCTTTATATGAAATTAAATGTATATGCTTTATATAAATAAAGTTTGATTTCATTTGATCTTGAAACCAAACAAGGATTGTGAAAACAAAGCAAAATAAATCTGGGGCAAGTTCATACACCCAGTCAGCAGTTATGGCCCAAACAAAAATTTGGCCATCTTGAATTCAACCATCTTGTAACTGTCCTCTAAAAATCTCATCACTTCGTGAACCTACTCTAGAGCATTAACACACAGAAACTTAGACAAATCCATTCAAGCCTCCAAAAGTTATTGTGTTAACGCAAAGGATCTGGAGACATTGCAGAAAAGCCGGACAGGGGATTAGAACCTGCGGCACTGCTTGACCTGTGGTCTGGGGGTCGCGCTCTATAACCACTCCGCCACCGCGACTCGCGCGAATCCGTGACCCACAAACACAAGATTTAATAATCAGTTCAACCCGTTCCATTGTCTCATTCCTTTTGGAAGAACTAGTAGAAGCAGCCAGCCTATTGGTCCAGAAGAACATGTGACCACTCGGTGAGTAACTTTAAGTCGGATTTTGACTGTATTTCATCAATATTTAAGTAAAATGATGAACGATGCAAGCGAGGTGATGTGTAACTGGTCACAGGCCGACATTTAGTGGTCGGAATTTGAATTTGTGAGTGTTTTGTGTGTTTTTTGTGAGTCACTACGACGAGATTAAATGGAACTCATACAGGCACCGGAAGTGTGTTTCACCCAGCGGGACAAAAGGCCAGCCCCCTGTATTTTGCGGGTAAACTCGTCTATATTGCAGCAACCCTTTTAAACTAATTTTTCCAATTGTTATTGCAAAAATTGAAATTGATATTGCCTATGTCTCACAGTCTCACATACTCAGACACTGACACACACACAAAAGTACACACACAGACACACAAAAGCGGCTACAGTGATCCCCAAATTCTAAGACTTGTGTCATACTACCCGCATTGTGTTCATGTCTAACACCAGTAGATTTGCAGCCCGTCCAACGGTTGCCGTTCTCAAGGCTCCTTTGTCTGCAGAGCGTCGCTTCACCTGGCAGATGACAGCGATTTTCACCACATGCGAACCCAGACGCTGAACAGAGTGACGCAGGGTGTACACAAGTTTCACGTTATTACCATAAAAATAGTCCATTAAGTCACCGCCGGGACCCGCGGCCATAGACCTAATGACGAACACATGAGACGTGTCGGAGCACGGCCGGCGTGCTGGAAGATCTCACGACTAACGCAGGATAATGGAATTAATTTTTACTAGTGGTATGTAACTAAGTATGAATACTCAAGTACTGTGTTTAAGTACACATTTCAAGTAACTAGTACTATTAGAGGTATTTATCTCTCTGATGACGATTTACTTTTCTTTACATTTTCAACGAAAATATCAGTACTTTCTACTCCTTTCCGACATTTCTTAGACTCAGAGGTGTGGACTGGAGTCACATGACTTGTTTGTCTGTAGAGCTAAGTAGAATCACCCTTGTTATTTTTTGTCATAAAATATCACATCAGAAAATATCTATTATTCAATTAAACTAAGGTTTAAACTCATTTTTAGCTTTAGTTTAGTTTAGTCTCCTTACACCTTTTCGCTCAGTGCAGTTTGGCAGATGTTCTTGTCGTTGGGCTCGACCAAGATAAATGCCCGACTAAAACCGTAAAAGTTTGCCCTGGTATGAAACACTCTTGGTGTGTCTGGAAAGCTCATTATTATCAGGGCATAAATTGTAATGTTGCATCATAAAATGTTCATAT
>OMKY01244534.1:0-11438 GCA_900302395.1 Bregmaceros cantori | reverse complement strand
CAGCTGTGTCTGATCTTTTTTTCCCACAGTTCAACCAAACCATGTTTGCCTCAAGCAAAGTTGTCAATCTTTGCCCTGTCCAGAGGCCCCCAGTTTTAGGTAAGAAAGTGTTTTTATTAGCAGTCACTCTCTCTGCCCTGAGCTTCTGTGTTTACAGTGTAGCGGTTCGCATTTCTGGGGAAATTTTATACACTCGTGGGCACTCTGTGACATTCTATGACCAGCACATTCATGCCCAGATTTGGACTGGTGTAACTGTCTTGGTGTCTCATTGTGATGTCATCTACACACCCCCTCCGCTGTCTGCTAAGACACCGGAGTGTTCAGTGTTCATCCTCTTTCTACTTTGCTGCTTGACGAATAAAGAGCTTTATGCTAGAGCCTGTGTTCCTCATTACTCACATACCTCTACAACAGCAGTACAGCACACAGATTATCTGATCCTGAACAGTCCTGGTTAGTGATGCTAGCATAGCATACCCATTTACCAGCTAATCCCATACAAAACAATGGTTAGTCTAGTAAAGCACACAGATGTTTGCCAGGTTATGCAGTACACTTGCTAGCTGTTAGCTTGTCATGCTGTTACTAGCTGTCTATTACATCAACTTGTCAGAGAATGTAGTGCAGCCATAGACTGTATATAAATATACAGTCTATGACTGTATATAAATATACAGTCTATGACTGTATATAAATATAAAGTCGCTATGAACACAGCACACAACTGTTACTAACTAGCTTACACACCACACTTGGTATAGTTTGTTAGCTTATCATTCATGCTACTAGCTCGACTAGTATGTCAGTTGAATACAATGTCACAGGTGTTCCACAGGGCTACACCCCTATGTTCCGAAATCCCTATTTTCAGCCAAGTTATGGCTCTTGGGGGTCAATCCCTAATCCTAACCCCTACCCTAACCCCTTTCCTAACCCCTACCCTAACCCTGACACCTTCCGTAACCCCTAACCTAACCCCTAAACTAGCTATTCCCAACCGGGAACGGCCGAGGTCTATTTGCATTTAGAGACGAATTGAGCGATCTGAGCTGCAGTACATTCTCCTGCCACAAGAGGGGAGTAAAGCATCTTATAAGCCCAATGCAGCTAGCCATCAGCTAGATGGTTTAAGTGGGTTTTTGAGTAAATAAAACATTGACTGATGGCGTTGTTAATTGTCATTAATAGTTACACATTTGTTCACCAATTTAAAGATATAGTATGCAGTTTTCCACAGTATTCCATGCTACTATGTTATTTTGTGGTTCAATTAATTATTTTACAAAAATATCACATGAGATATTGAAATGTTGAAGTCTTCAACAGAATAATGTATGTATAGATTTTATTAGATGTGCACCATAAACAATGGAGTAAATGCTTTTGGTTGATGATATAGAGATTTTTTTCTTTTTTCTTTTTAGGGGTCAGCGAGTTGCTTTGGGCTGGGAAAGGGGGTCCTTGGGATGAAAAAGTTTGGGAACCCCTGCCCTAAACGATCCATACTTTTTTTTTTCTTTTGAAAAAAGCAATCAATTTTGGAACTTAGGGATTTCGGACACATAAGTTGCCCGCCTTCCACAGTAATAATGACAGTAATAAAACACCATGAACTCGTTACCCGCACCAAGTCTGAAGGTATGGTTGATCGACACAGCCTTCTTGGCTCATGCCATGCACTTCGCTTTTCACATGCTAGTGAGTGAAAGTGAGAATGCGAAATGCAGTTTGTGCGCTGCCTGCCAGCATCTGTGTGGTACGTCCAAAGGTGCGTTATGTTCATCAGACTGTATATAAAGTAGACGCAGCGTGCATGACGTCATCCCACTGCTGTGAACGAACTTGGGTTGTGCCTGCCGACTGCGCTCTGCCATTGTTGAAAGTACCCGTATATTCGGGACAAGGAGAGATAGAGAGAGCTATACAGTATATGAGAGAGACACACTCCACACGCAACCTCTTCCGGTGGTACTGTCTGCTAGGGGCGCCAACGATCCTATGGGAGCTGAAATAATGACGTGTTTGTGAAATTATGACTCCCCCCTCACACAATTAACCGATAATTATCCCGGCAATATACATTAAACATCAATTAGGAAAGATCTTTAAATAGGTTAAAACAGGCTGCTATTTGTATTGGAATTCCCATAGGCCTTGGTTTTCTGAGACTAGGCTCCACCAGCCTGAGGCCCATACCAACCCGGAAGTAGGCACGGACATCAAAACGAATGCGGTGTCCATTTTTATATACAGTCTATGGTTATGTTTGTTTGTGTGTGCGCTCACTGTTTAAATGACAGCGGAGTTTGACAGTTGCCGCGCCACATGATCGGCTATCGGTTTGTGGTAAAAAAAGATTCATGATGAACCGTCAGCTTGCGGCGAGAAGATGCAACCGTCTTGCGCATCTCGTTATTACTATATTGATGTATTTATTCTCTCTGCCTGATGTCAGATTTGGGTTCCCGGCCACACACACCCACACACACACTAGGAACTATTATCGCATCACTAGTCTTTGAACCTGTGTCACTGACAATGGCAATAAACCTGACTTTGATAGGATTACAGCATCAAAGATTGACTCAATGCCTTTCTGCACAATGATGCACACACACACACACGCAGACCCATCTTCTGGGAGTGGAACTGAGCTTAATCTCTACTCACAGCAGCCTGAGGATCTGATTGTGACTAGCGTGACGGGGCACTTCTGCTGTGACACATCCCCCCGAGACTCCTCAGCTGGACGAAAACCAGACTGCTAGCCTGTAAGATAGTTGGCTAAGCATAGCTAAGCTGGGAAGAAGCCTGCGGAGGCTTAGTAATATAGCGCTGCTGAAACCACAGAATTATCCACCACGTCTAGCGGTGGACCGTGCTCCAACATGCACCAACCCACGCGCATATCAGTGTGAGAGAGGATCCATTACATATACCCCTAGCTACACATAACAGTAATAATGTTGACTGTGTAATCGGAATAATCTGTATTCAGCCTTTATTGCTATGTGAGGAGATGGGCAGTGACTCAGTACATTTACACCGTTACAATTTTTTGTGTGTACATTTTTACTTTTGGAGTACATTTTTCACAAGTTACTTTCTACTTTTACTGGAGTAAATTTGAGGTGAAAGAAAATACTTTTTACTGAGATGTCAGCAATTCGCTACTCGTTACATTAACTTAGGCTTCAGCGACACCCATTGGGAACTGTTGGCAAATGTTGACGTCATATCTCTCTCTCCCTCTCGGGCGCTCTCTCTCGCTCTCTCTCTCAGTCCTTCTCTATCTCGGGCGCTCTCGCTCTCTCTCTCGGCTGCTTTTTCTCTTGCTCTCGGTCTCTTTCTCTCTCGGTCTCTCTCTCTTGATCTCTCTTTCAGACGCTCTCTCTCTCCCCCTCTCGGGCTCTCGTGCTCTCTCTCTCCCACTCTCGGTCTCTCTCCCTCTCGGGCGCTCTCGCTCCAGGGATTGTAAATCAACAAGGGGCATTCAATTACACTTTGAAAAGAGAATCAGTCCTAATTTTCTTAATTTTTTTAACGTAAATTACTTAGTACTTACACTACTTAAGTAACTTTTTGGTGGAGTACTTTTTTACTTTTACTTGAGTAACTATTTGGATGACTACTTTTTACTTTTACGTGAGTAATATTTTGGTGAGGTAGCAATACTTTTACTTAAGTCATTTTTATTGCTACTCTGCCCATATATGGGTACGTGTCATCTTATTTGATAATGTCGTCGAATTAACCAAAGCAACTAACTACAGCTAAATTCAACTTGCCATCTGAAGATTATGACGTCTTGCATACGTCTGCCATATGCACATGGTAAAAACAATGTAATGAGCCCCCTAACCTTTGCCTGAACCCTCATACGGTTAGCATGCACCTAGTTTTAACCTGTTTTAATTAGTCGCCAGCTGCCAACCAACATCACGGCCCAGCTAGCCTCTAGCATCTTGTTTTATCTTGGTTTAAATTAGGTTTTAACCAGAGATACATGTATAGTTGTATATGTGTACTCCCTCCATGGACAGCTGGGTGAAATATAGGAGTTCTGCTAAGCCTGTTATCAGAGATGGCACTGTACTTAAGTAAAATGTTCAAGTATCTGTACTTTTAGAAGTACTTTTTTCTGTGATTACTGTTTACTTGTAGTGAGTACATTTCTAACAAAAATATCTGTACTTCTACTCCTTGCTTTTCCCAAAACAGGCTTGTTACTTTCTTTTTTGCATTGACGGGGTAGGATAACGTCTATAATATTAGTCAGTAGGGGGCGCTGATGTACCGAGTCCCAGTTAATAAGTGGATTTCATTTATTCCCGAGATAAAAGATACATTAGGCTAGTTGTTAATTTATTCGAGCAATAACATTGACAAACTAACATTGAAAAAATGCATTTTACATACCATTTTATTTGCAGTACTTTGTACTTTATACTTTCAAAAATACTTTTGAGTACATTTTCGAGCATGTACTTTTTACTTACTTGAGTAGCTATTTGGATCAGTACTTTGTAGTCTTACTCAAGTTTTTTTTTTTTACGAATGTATTTTACTCTTACTCAAGTAAGAAATCCCGGTACTTTTGCTATCTCTGATTATTATACACCCTATTACTCTAGTATTACAGTACTTTTATGTAATGATATAATGCATATAATCCTAACCGTGTGATCTTTCAGGTCATTTTCTGTGTGGAGTTTACATGTTCTCCCCGTGTCTGCGTGGGTTTCCTCTGGGCACTCCAGTTTCCCCCACCAACCAAAAACATGTTCTAGTTAACCTGCTCCAGTCAGTACCCCTGGCCAAGGGACTGGCTCACGATTTGGAGTTGACCCCCGGGGGCTGCACCTCGGCTGCCCACCGCTCCTCAGGGATGGGTTAAATGCGGAGAAAGAATTTCACTGTACATGTATGTATGTGTGATGAAATAAAGTATCTTATCTTAATTCACTGTGAATCAGTGCGATTTCATACATCCTGAAAAATTGTGCAAAAAATGTTTTGGTGGACCAGTCAGAGTTGAGAATTAAGAATAAAATAGTCTAGGAATATAATTTTCCAACTTTCTATTCCAGTTATCAGAATACAAATTGCCAGAGATGTGACCTAGTCCCTCTTTCAAGTCTCAAGTCTCAAGTCCTTCTTGGGCAAGTTAAGTCAAGTCCCTAGTCAACTCCAAATCAAGTCATCAATAACATGCTGTAATTCTAGCTCCAGAATCTGGTTTTAATAAAGTAGCAAAAAAAAAAAAATCAAATGATGCTATTATAAAAGCAAAACTATTGCTTACTTTTGACTTTATTAAAACCAGATTCTGGCGCTAAAATTACAGCATGTTAATGATGACTTGACTTGGAGTTGACTTGGGACTTGACTTGCCCAAGAAGGACTTGAGATTCGAGACTTGAAAGAGGGACTTAGTCGCATCTCTGGAAATTGCTACAGTTTGACGCAAATAATCTTCCACTGAGAGTAATCCTCTGTATCTGATGAATGCTTAAAGGCTGGAGGTCGCTTCCACTGCTCCTCAACAATGTCTGTTTTGTTGTTATTCATTCATGTTTTGATATAATGTTTTACAAAAGATGTAACGGTCCTTTAAACATTGGCACTAACGGGGTCCGCGTTGGCCGAGTGTTTATGGACACCGCACCCAACGCGACCCCATTCATGTTAGTGGCGCTGTGTCTGCCGCACCGTCCGCAGTGTCGCGAGTTCGACTCCGCTCGTCGACTTGTCTGCAATGTCTACCCCCGATCTCTTCAACCTGGTTTCCGACTAATCCTATCCAATAAAGATGGAAAAAACGGCACTGACACCGGAAAAAATAACTTTGAAAAAAAAAATTGGCAGTAACTGTGTGAAAATGCAAAATGGTTTAAGCTTTGGTTGCAGCCACACAAGATGTCAGTGGCCATCGCCATGGGAATCAGCCAGCTGCTTAATCCTGCCGGTTTTACATAAGCTGTGTTTTCAGTCAGCTCTGTCCCGCCAATATTCCTAATGAGTTTTCAAATCAACCATTTTCCAACCATTACCCATTTATCCTCGATCTGTTTAAAACACACTGGCGCTATTTGTCAGCTATTTTAGTGATCATATATTGTCATATTCCACTCTTTTAATGGGGTAGTAGGATGAAAAAAAAACTGTTAGACATGCAGGGCACGGGTACTGACACCAGAGATGTGTGTGATCAGGACCGCTAAATTATTGATGCAGAAATTCCTATACTTGGAAACTCTTCTAAAAACACAGATGTGTTTTTCATGAAAACAATTGAAAACCAATTTATACTCGGCCCATCAAATATTCTGTTCAAATCAAGTCTAAACATACCACCATATAATATAAAAGAAATTATCTCTTTCTATATTTTTTCTGGGAATTTTTTTTTTTTTAAAACTGGCATGTAAAATGATTTTTACCTGCAGATGAAATGATTTTTACCTGCCATTTAAATTATTACTGAGTACACATTATGTAAACACACATCATCTACATGCTCCAGCATCCCCCGATGCTGCCGCATTTCATTCGGCCTATAATGATCACTTTCACTGCATCAATGTAGAGTGAATGGCGTGCCTTTAACTGTTTGTGTGTCTGTGTGCTTCTAGTGCACACCACCAACAATCCATTAGCCACCAAGTCAGGGTTTGATTAGTAACTGAGCTGTGTTTGTGTTTGTGTGTGTGTGTGTTTGTGTGTGTGTTTGTGTTTGTGTGTGTTTGTGTGTGTGTGTATCTGTGTGGCCATTTAGAAGGCTCTGCGGGCCTGGGGCAATAAGATTACACAATAACAATGTAGTCTTCCTGAAGATTCTTTTTCCATGAAAACGGCATTCATATTATGGTGATTTCACTATGAGTTTAACATTTTAATGGTTTAAATCAGAAATTCACATCATTATTTAAGTTTTACAGTATTTAAAAAAAAATGTTCAGTGCAAGCTCCATTTTTTTCTCATTTTATTGACAGCGTTAGTGTGAAAGGGGGATGAGAGGGCGGGGACGTTGTCGACGTGCAGTATATGACCGGGAGGGGAATCGCTTTCACGGCGCTGCGTGCGCTGTGGTCTTGAGTCACATGCTTGGGGCTGCCTTTGCACAGCGTCTTTTTTTAAATGTTTTTTTCCCCAGCCCATTCAGGCTGTTTTTCCAAGCTTTATTTATTATGGTTAGTGGAAACACTTGAAGATGGGGGGGGCAGACATGCGGGAAATACGTCGGTGGCGAGATTCAAACCACCGACTCACCGCGCCATTGAGGAATATGTGTGCTTTCCAGTGCTCCGCCTAGCCGACTGAGCTACTGGGCAGCACTGCACAGCGTCTTTAACCGCTACGCCACAGAGCCACCCCCCTAAGTTTTACAATGTTTTCATGATTGACTTTTGATGGAGCAGGATCGTCTCTGTATGCATTGTGTAAAAAGAATACGAGCGTGGAGCTTCACTGGTTCTGGCCGTGTTGAAGCTGCAGCCGACATTTTATGAGGTCAGGTGCTCCGACTTAGTTTTTGGATTCTGGGGCACGGCACTAAATAGGTCCAATCACACAACTTTGCACAAAACACACACACAACCACAAAAACGTGATTTGATGATGTATATGGTTGTAGCCGCGTTTGTGCGTTGAAACGCCACTGCCGCTGTCTTGTGCGCCGCCGTCTCATGTGTGTGTGTGAGTCTCGACAGATCAGTTTATGACATCACCATCAGTGGTAGTGACTGAGGTTCAGTATGCATTAAGCCATCACGGGGAAAGAGTTTGCAGGGCTCTGTAGCACCTGCGCTCGTCCCACAATATCAAAGTCATTCCATTTCTGCTACATCTGGCGTTTTTATGACATCACCCAGACACTTTCAGTGCAGTGCATTTTAACCAACCACTCTGGACAGCGCCCTATGCACTAAAAATAGTGCACAAAGAGCACTATTTAAGACACAGTCTCAAATAGGGAGGTTCAGTGCTGCCCAGTAGCTCAGTTGGGTAGGCAGTGCACTGGAAAGCACGCATATGCCTTAATGGCGCGGTGAGTCGGTGGTTCGAATCCCACCACCGACGTATTTCCCGCATGTCTACCCCCCATCTTCACCTGTTTCCATAACCCTAATAAATAAAGCTTGGGAAAAAAACAGCCTGAATGGGCTGGAAAAAAACATTTAAAAAAAATAAATAAATAGAAGGTTCATGTACAGAAGCGGACCTGTTGGTGGTTTTTTTCTGATCTCACTGGCTATGTCAAGGTGTTGATGTGGTTGTCTGGGGTCCCCATGCTATGGTCTAATGAAGGTTTGGTATGTCGGGGCCCCCCTCCGAAACTCGGAGGTATTGGTTCAGACAGTCGTCGGCCCGTTGCAAACACCCCGGTGTATCAACAGTCTCAGCGGACGCGGAGGTTGAGACACTGGGCCTTTGCAATTCAGTGAGGCTGGTCTCTTGATCTCTCTCGGGCTCTTGTTGAGATGCTTGTCGCATTTGCTGGATGCCCCAGGGGAAATCTTACACACACACACACAGCGAGAGGCAGAGCCGACGCATCAACATTTCATGCATCAATGCATCAAACGTTGTGGATGTCGTGGCTCCGAGCAGACAACTTCATTACTCGCCCGCTGAGCCAGACACGAGTCATTTATCGGCAGCTTTGACCAGCGACGGTAGGAGAATATTGAGCAGGGCCGGACAGTCGACAGCGGACAGCAAGGTCGAATCCTCACTCCAAGGTTGTGGCTCGAATCCACACATGTACACCCTCAGTGGTGCGCTGTAGCAACACTAGAAGCACAGATCTTTGATATGAATGTTTATATCGTGTTATACTACTTATATTAATAACACTTTATGTTAAAATCTTGGACAAATGCAGTCATCCATGCTATCTGTTCGGGTTGTAGTGGGAATATGCTTGCAAATCTGAACATTTTTGAAGGTCCCTTAGAAGACTAGTACAATGTGTTGTCCATTCAGACCATTCAAGTATGTCAGTCGACTTTTCACATTGCTGATAGTCTTGAACTAGGTCATAGAAAGCATATTTCTTTTTTTACCTTTAGAGCAAGAAGGGATTTAATTATTCCCTAAGAATAATCGGCCACAGACTGTATTTGCAATTATATGGAGAATGAAAATGAAAATATTATTGTATAATAGATGCAATAATTATCCTTAAAAAGTCATGAAGGCCTAATAAGGTGAACATTTTTTTTTCGTTAATATTAAAACATGTTGCATTGGGGTGCTGTGATGCTGTGGTGCAGTGGGTTAGACCTCTAGGCAGGCATCCAGCCCCGTGCATAGTCTAGAGGCTGCGTTAACAGCCGCAAGAGGTCACATACTGCAGGTCTTCTATTTCCTTCTCTCTCTTCTCCCCTCCACAGTTACGCTGTCAACAGAATGACAAAATGGTGCAGAAAAAAACGTGATGCATTGCAATGTGTTGTGATATGGAATAAAATTAAATTGGCCGCGTAGTAATGAAACAGACAGCTGTAGTCAGCCTGTGACCAAAATAATTGATTCTGACGTAAACATGATTACTGAGGTGTGATGGTCCGTGAAGGTCATCTCCTGCATGGCTAGGTAATTAGCATGTAGCCTAGCCTCCAGAAGGCATCCATGCATGGTGAGGCTATTAGCACGTAGCCTAGCCTCCAGAAGGCATCCATGCATGGTGAGGCTATTAGCATGTAGCCTAGCCTCCAGAAGGCATCCATGCATGGTGAGGCTATTAGCATGTAGCCTAGCCTCCAGAAGGCATCCATGCATGGTGAGGCTATTAGCATGTAGCCTAGCCTCCAGAAGGCATCCATGCATGGTGAGGCTATTAGCATGTAGCCTAGCCTCCAGAAGGCATCCATGCATGGTGAGGCTGTTAGCATGTAGCCTAACCTCCAGAAGGCATCCATGCACGGTGAGGCTATTAGCATGTAGCCTAGCCTCCAGAAGGCATCCATGCACGGTAAGGCTATTAGCATGTAGCCTAGCCTCCAGAAGGTATCAATGCATGGTGAGGCTATTAGCATGTAGCCTAGCCTCCAGAAGACTTCCATGCATGGTGAGGCTATTAGCATGTAGCCTAGCCTCCAGAAGTCATCCATGCATGGTGAGGCTATTAGCATGTAGCTTAGCATCGTTGTGATCACTTTGTCTTTGAGACATGGTGTCGGGGCCCCGCCAAGGACGTTGGACCACATGACTGTGTCCTGGAGGCTGGTTGGGGAGGGGGCTGGTACATGTGTGTGTGTGTGTGTGTGTGTGTGTGTGGTTATATTGACCGACAGTGCCCCGTGTGGTTACACAGATTATTTACAAGGGTGACATAACTATCCATTTTAGTGGCATCCAGATTCAGGCAATTTTCAGCGATGTTTGAAGGTCCAACAAATAGCCTGCAAATTATATCTCAGCAAAACAGCTTTCCACGAAAATAAGAGGAAAAAAAAGAAAAAAAAATGTTAACAGCGCTGTCTTAACTCTCTGGCTTCAATGCCCATGTTGAGACTCATATTTGGCAGCCAAATGGAAACACAGCTTATAAGCAAACACTGTGACAACCACTTGAAATAACAATTCAATTCCACAATTGGAATATGTTATATGAATAAACACGGAATGAAGATCACACAGTAAGCAGTTCTCCTCAGTAACCGTAATCATCTTATGTTGTAGTAATAATTATAGTATTTTATTATTATTATTATTATTGTTATTATTATTATGTATTTTTCCAGCCCATTCAGGCTGTTTTTTTTATTTATTAGGGTTAGTGGAAACAGGTGAAGATGGGGGGTAGACATGCGGGAAATACGTCGGTGGTGGGATTCAAACCACCGACTCACCGCACCATTAAGGCATATGCGTTCTTTCCAGTGCACTGCCTAACCGACTGAGCTACTGTGCAGCACTATTATTATTATTATTATTATAACCTTATAAACCTTGGTCAGTAAATGGCAGCAGATCTCCACTCTCATCTCTGAGGTGGTGAAAAACAGATTGGTGGTAATTTTTGAGATGTGTGTTATACCAGTAAATAAGGCATACAATGCAACTCCAATTGTATCATTGATCTTTGATTAATAAATAGACTTATTTTCCCCTATTCATAAAAGCAGTGCAGTGAAATAAAAGTGGAAATTTGCAGCAACAACGAAAATGAAAACCGAGAACTTTTAGTATTTTCCAGGGAACGGAAACGAAACCAGAAACGTTATTATTTTTTATGTTCCGGAACAGGAACAGTATGTAGCCTAGCCTCCAGAAGGCATCCATGCATGGTGAGGCTATAAGCATGTAGCCTAATTTGCAGCAACAACACAAACTTCAGAAGACTACATATACAGAGAGGTGGATAGAGGGAGGCAGACAGAGAGAAATAGGGAGAGAGAGAGAGAGAGAGAGAGAAAGCGAGAGA
>OMKY01244529.1:0-16869 GCA_900302395.1 Bregmaceros cantori | reverse complement strand
CAAGGCTTACCATAAAGTTATATAGCGAACAGCGCAGGAAGAAGAATACAGTCAAATACCTCCTGCCCTTACTCATCACAAAAACAAAACACTCTGACATAATCTTACTTGAATTGATATACTCGCAAACAAAGTCAGCTAGTGATCAGAGAGTTGCAGAGATCAGAGGACCAGAGGGCGCGAACACATTACTCCAATCTTGAAATCTTTGCACTGGCTCCCTGTCCGTTTCAGAATTGACTTCAAAATACTTCTACTGGTTTTCAAATGTGTTAACAAACTCGCCCCTCCGTACTTAGCTGATATGCTTGTACCATATCAGCCGCCGCGGAACCTGAGGTCCAGCGGCACAGGGCTCTTAGTAGTTCCACGAGTTAACTCCAAATCGCATGGAGAGGCCGCATTTAGCTTCTATGGCCCTCGGCTATGGAATGGTCTTCCGGAGGCCCTCAGGGCCGCGGAGACTGTCGATGTTTTTAAGAAAAAGCTCAAGACACATCTCTTTGATCTAGCTTATAACTAGGATGTTACTGTCATCGGTACATCAGCCCACTGTATTTGTTTGCGTGTGTGTCTGTGTGTGTGCGCGCGAGTGTGTTTGATTTGGGAGGCTGTGGGTGACATTCTGTTCATTGTTCTGTCTCTGTAAAACACTTTATGTTGCTCTGCATTAAAAGTGCTATACCAATAAATAAAGTTTGAGTTTGAGCTCGTATTTGTACAGCGCTGTCAGTGACACCTCGGTCACTAAGGGTTTCACACCCAGCATGCCCCATTTCACTACAATACATTATAGTTAGTGTTCAAGAATGAATATGAATCTATTGCCCCGTCCCAGTACGCAAGACGTTACCCAACGACTTTACCAGCCCTTGAACCGAGAAAGGTTTGTGGCTACTAGTCGGAAGGTACACCGCGCAAGCGGCTTAACTTAAAATAAAAATTCACTTGAAGCAACTCGCAGAGCACGTCATTGGTAAGAAGCAAAGAGGATTGGTGATCATGATGCTAACGTTCTCACCATGCACATTAATAATATGTAAATAAATATGATACAATTTCTAATAGGATTTTTAAAATGTTTAAAAATATATATTATAAATGTGTTGCAGACAGAAGCACCAACATTTGACTCTACCTTTTCCATGACTAAATGAACTTACTGAATGGAATTAAACAAATGCATATTGCTTCTTTTGGAGCAGCTACATATATAGTATACCATTAAACACTTGAAGAGTAATGAACGTGCCAGCACCATAAACATTATAGTTTTATTAAAATGTTAAAATGAACAGCAATACAGCAATGCATAGCGACCGTAAATGTAGCGTCTGGAGTACACATTTAAGAAAACAAATAAAGTAAAAGGCATACTTGTAACAATGATTCATGTGTTGCACCATCCAAACTGACGGTTGTTATGCATACTTACAACAAAAAGTAGTCACATGAAAATCCTAAAACAAAAGAAACACATTTCATGTCTGGTCATATATGGATCGGGTGGCCTGAACTCAAAATGTGTGGATATCCCTTTTTCCCCCCAGCATAGGGATCTGAAAAATACAGTATTTTCAGAGCTGTACAACAAGCTAGGGGTTATATTTTTATTTGTGAATCAATTGAAAACATGAAACGTATCTCCGCTAAGCCAAGCTGTCCAATCATATTGTTGAGGAATGGTGCGAAATGTAACCAATTCTCAGTCTCATTTGCCACTTCTCTGGTCAATTTGCAAGTCAACCAATCACACTTGTGTGTCTGACCCAGCCTTCAAAATACAAACTACTGCATAAATGAACAAAATCAGCTACTACACCTTAAACACTGAGTACAACAAACAAACAATGGTGCGTTATAAATCCCCCAGGGCCCTTTAAGATAATGGGTGTAATAGCTAGTTAATAGCATGGTCGTGGTTTGGTATAGAGCGGGTTATAGGAAATAACGTAGGGGACCCAGAACTTTATCAAGACGATATCAGAGGGGCGACGCCTATGCGCGTGTAATAAACAGAATTCCATGCACCAAGTCTGTGTGTGTGTGTGTGTGTGTGTATATGTGGTAGCATTATCGAAGATTATGGCACATCATCAAGTTGTTGCAATTGGATAATATGAAATTATAATTTAACACTCAGTACCAACAAATTTGTTTGAAATTTATTTCCTGCAGGAAACATCTGTATGTTATACAAAGTTACGAAATTGGCACCACATTTTTGGCACCAATTTCGTAACTTTGTATAACATACAGATGTTTCCTGCAGGAAATAAATTTGCAATTGTACATGTAAAGGATTAGCTTGGTCTCTGCTACACACATTTCCAGACTGCCGACTGATTTATAGTTATCCAGTTACTTTCAATATTATTTAATGCAATAATATTGCTCGTCTAGAGGGCATTTTTCTGTTTTACCTACTGAGAGTAATTAAGCATTTCTCAAGAGCTCAACCCCTTATATACTGAAGTGTCAGTAATATCAGCGAAATGTGTTAATTTTATGTACAAATCGTTGATCACAAAAAAAATAAAAATCACCCCAACTCAATGTTTTTCCTTGAATGAGATGTATAAAACAAAAACGACTTAACTGAATTTGACACATTGGATCAAATTCAACATACACATCACACAACAGCATCAGCACACATCGACGTCTCTACAACCTTAGCTGCACTCGTTTGTTTTTTCAAGTCAATCATTTTCTGTTTTAGGAAAAAGGATCATTCCAGACTGTGACTTTTCGGACGCCACACATAATGACCAGTGAGGCGGTGGTTAGTTGTTACAAAGGAACCTCGCATAACAATTTATTTTTGAAAGACCAGACTTTTGAATCCAGTGACTGTCACTGTGCAATAGACTAGAAACAATTATCATTTTAAAAACATGTTAATTTATGAGAACTGGATCAGCACCGTTACAAATTATTTTGTAACATAAATTGATTTATTTTTTATTGATTACTTTTATGTGTAACTTTTCACCTCAGGAAACGTGGTTGAGCAATAGCAAACACAAAGACAAAAACAGTACTCAATGCTTCCCTGCTTAACAATGAGCAAGTAAGGGCTGGATCATGACCAACATGCCATAAGGAGCAAGGAAGAGTAGGCTGATGAGACTAACATGGAAATGTTGAGTGTGTAATTTATAAAAAGTGAAGACGGCAATAATCACACATTTCAGGAAATGTTTTGCCAAAAAAATCTGATGAGCTGATGATATATCTAGTCACACAAAACACACAATTTAAAACTGCTCAACAGCAACAAATTTGATAAATATGACGACGTGATAACAGCTTGGTTCCTTTATAACAACTCTAGATTAATGGTAACTGTTTAAAAGGTCTTTTGGCATTGATTTGCTGCAGTGCAAATGTTTGCCACAAGATGGATAGATGATACAAGATGATATCAGATGCAGTCACTAAACAGAATCCAGATGTGATTGGATGTTTGTTTCCAAGCATGGTAACTGAACAAGTAAAAAATATTGATCTATATAACAAAAAATATATTTACAGAATTGTCCCGTATTCTACGATAAATACTGCCTATCGAGGGAAAGCCATTGTATTATTGTCACAATTTAAAATGTAATAAACAGAAAAATCAGATTTCACCTTTAAAATGCCTGACATGGTCACAACATTGGCTCTTTTAAATGACAAAATCTGGAATTGCCTCATTCCAATTTCTTTTCCACACATTTCATCACACAGCATTGGATACACACAAACATTCCGGGTGATGCTTTCATCCACGATTCTGTACACTATCCTCCAGAGGGAGGAGAAATAATACAAATATACACTGCTCGCACGTCCTCTGAAAAAATCCCATGGCGAGGTCAGGCAAAGCAATACATCAAAAACACATAATACCACGGTGGGTTAAAGAAATATCAGTCAATTACATAAAACATCGTCAAATGAAATGGCAGCAGACCCAAATGGTAACCGTCGATATTCACTTTTACTGACTAACTTAATGGCAATCATAGCATAGCCCTCACAGGAGCATCATAGCATAGCCCTCACAGTTTGCAAGATTTCTCAGGCCAATCATTCTAAGCTAACAGCACAGGAGTGTATTTCCGTCTCCAGCGCAAGTATGCTGCAGCTCTGCTTCCCCATCTCTCGCCCAACCCTTCAGACCAGGCCTGTCAATTAAAAAAAAAAAAAAAAAAAAAAAAAAAAAATGGCACTTGCGCCCAAAAAACAACAAAATATATATAGTCGATATTCACACACTGACCCAAGAGATTCACCTTGTTAACATGAAATAATCAATTATGCCTCCTATTATTTCTTGAGCTATAAGAATGAAGTTATGCTCTTAATTTGACACAAAGCCAATCAATTTATAATGATATTAGAAATGTTTTCATGTGCTGCCCAGTAGCTCAGTCGGTTGGGCAGTGCACTGGAAAGCACGCATATGCCTTAACGGCGGGGTGAGTCGGTGGTTCGAATCCCACCATCGACGTATTTCCCGCATGTCTACCCCCCATCTTCACCTGTTTCCGCTAACCCTAATGAATAAAGCTTGGATAAAACAGCCTGAATGGGCTGGAAAAAAAACATTTAAAAAAAAAAGTTTTCATTTTTTTGTCCATGTTAATGCAGTTTACATTCTTGAGAAATTATTAAATTGAGATGAAGTTTTTGTAGTCCTAGTTCAGGCCACGCACAAAGAAAACTGGTGACTGGCGTTCGAGGAGTTGAATTCACGTTTCGATGATTCGTGCACTAGTACACCAGTGCTTCTCTGCACGCAAGACCATTAAATTACACACCATTACATCGCACACATGTTTTACACAGAGGTTTGGTCGGTTTGTTGAGTCTTGAAACTGAGGCAGAATGTTGGTGGGGGCTTGATAGTAAAGGCTAAAATTGGCTTGCTAGTACTGGCATGCCATGTTCGCTTATGGAAATGTGATACGATGCAACCATGCAGTATGCAATATCCTTCTTATAAGTGACCTATACCTAAATGCATTTATTTGGAAAACAAAAATGCATTTACTCACATCAATTCCCGAGAGTTGGTTTACTTATCGGTCACAAGAAAGACTGGTCAACACTTAAGCAGATTTGTGGATTCCTTGACTACTTGTGTAAATGAAACAAGGAAGCATTGCACAATCTCCATGAAAGAGGCCATTGGCTAATGTGAAACTGACTTAAGTCTGTGATCTCTCTGGATACTCGGTCACCAGCTTAGGCTCTCGAACAAACTACAAACATGAACAGTAGCGTGTACCAGTCATGCTGTCGGCAGTAAGACGTTAGGCACGCCTCCTAACAATTTTGCATTGATAACTCTATAACTATGATAACTGTAGGGAACTGATGGACCAAAGACAACCCAACCGACTGCTTCCTAACAGTTGTAGATCTGAGAAACTCTCTAGACCCTGTCAGACTCACTTGGCAACTTCCCCCATGCAGATTTGTGTGTGTTTGGCTTCACCTCTAACCAGGTTAAAAAAAAAGAAAACAGCCATGAGGCAACTAACCCGGCATTTACGTAACCCAGATAGAAGCCAGGGGGAAAGATAGCGCCATCTGCAGGATCGTGAAATTACATAGCACATGATTTCCATCTGCCATTTAAGAATTTTGGGCGGCAGTACAAAAGTAGTTTTTGTACCTAGCTAGACAGTCCTGCTTTATAACCAATCTCCGACAATGCTGAAGGCTTCACTCCCACACTTCTCAACATGCATTTTGTCACTTTTTACATTCATAAAATAAAAAAAAAGGTGTTTATAGTTTTACCACTCAATTGATTTAAAAACGAAAGTTCAGAAGGCTCTATAGCTGCAAGTGGTGTCAACCGTCGGCTTTGTGCTTACGCTGGTGTGACTTGAGGTGGTCGAGCCTCTTGAAGCTCAGGCCACACAGCGAGCAGCAGTAGGGCCGCTCGCCAGTGTGCGTGCGCTGGTGCACTTTGAGGATGTCGGCGCGTGTGAAGCTCTTGTCGCACATGCTGCAGCGGTGCGGTTTCTCCTGTGTGTGGATGCGGCGGTGCAGTTTGAGGTTCCACAGCCGGCTGAACTTGTTCCCGCACACTGTGCAGCAGTAAGGCTTGTCTCCGGCCGCGCTGCACTTGTGCGCCTTGAGCTCGCCCAGGCCGGCAAAGCGCTTGCCGCACTGGCTGCACAGGTGGAGGCCACCCTGCTCCGAGTGGATGCGCTGGTGCACCTGCGCAGGTAACAGGGTGTCAACAGGTGATGGATGGAAGGAAAAATCATTGAATAGATTAAAATATCTTCAGTGAACACAACTTTAGAATACAAAGACCTTTTAAGAAACTGAGTTTACAAAATGTTCCATCCAAAAATGTATTGTGCGGGGGGCGGGGTGCTAGTGTTTATATAGCGCGCCCCCACACCCCACCCATAGGTCGAGCAGTGCCGCGGGTTCTAATCCCCTCTCCGGCATTTCTGCAATGTCCCTTTGACTGCAATGACTGCAATGACTCTTTTTCCCAGTTTCTTTTTTTTTAAGTTATTTTTTCCGGGGTCAGCGTTGTTTTTCAATCTTTATTGGATAGGATTAGTCGGAAAGTGGGTTGAAGATCAGGGGTATTGCAGACAAGTCGACGAGCGTAGTCAAACTCGCGACACTGCGGACGCTGCGGTAGACACAGCGCCACTAACATGAGTGGGGTCGCGTTAGGTGCGGTGTCAATAACCACTCGGCCAACACGGACCCCCCCTTTTTCCCAGTTTCTGATTTAATCCTGTCACCATCTTTCTCTCTGAAAAACGGTGCTTGCGGTTGACACTTAAGAGAGTTAAGAGTTATTGGTCAGCAGTCAGAGTATGGGCCTGTTCTTGTAACTTCTAGTAATTCAAGAAGAAAAGGTAGATGTAACAATTACAGTTAGAGTAGCAAAGACAGCACATGAGGAATCAAAGCTCCCCCTACCTTGAAGCTGTGGGCATGGCTGAACGTCTTCCCACATTGATTACAGGAGAATGCTGCCCGCTGACTGCCGCTGGCCGCCACGCCGCCGTGCGCCTGCTGCTTGTGCGTACGCAGCGCGGCGGAGTCTACGAAGGACATGGAGCACTGGGTACAGTTCCGTGGCGCCCGCTCCGTGGCGCCGCCGTGTAGCGCCAGCTGCGGTGGCCTGCCTCCTCCGGCCATGTTCAGCGTCTGGATGAACGTCTCGGAGGGCACGTAGATGTTTTCCCCGGCGCGACCGAGCTCCCCGTTGTGCTGGTTGTCCTGTGTTGGTGAAGCAGGTGATTGATATATTGTTGTATATATTTATATCATGTATAAGAAATATAGCAATTCTGCTCCTCCTCTCATTAGCCAGCAAGCATTCATTGCTCACCATGTGTTTTTAATGTTTTTTCCACAGCCCACTCAGGCTGTTTTTTTCCCAAGCTTTACTTATTAGGGTTAGTGGAAACGGGTGAAGATGGGGGGTAGACATGCGGGAAAAACGGCGGTGGTGGGATTCGAACCACCGACTCACCGCGCCATTAAGGCATATGCGTGCTTTCCAGTGCACTGCCTAACCGGCTGAGCTACTGGGCAGCACAGTTGCTCACTATGTCTAAATGGAAAATTAATTTATCCTAGCAATACATGAATGTATGGGAAGTCTTCTTCTGGTCTAAGGAGATAATATTATAATACAGAAAAAATACAGAAAAATCATCACCATTTGTATGATCATCATACATCTCTCTACACATAACTGAACCTCCAACTTGGAAACTGGTCTTAAGCCTATCTAATAGCCTAGTTGTGTATTATCATGCCAGGAAAAGACCAACATGCTGAATGAACTCATTCATTCTTTCACATCTGCCTGATACATCATACATTTGAAAGGCGAATGTTACAAAGAAAATAATATTGTAAAATCAGAAAAAGATAGGTAGTGGTGCTTGTCGCTAAAACCACGTGATTCAACTACTCTAGAGGATAAATGGCCTTACACACACACCGCTTATTATGATGTTAAAAAATAATAAATTATTAGTGGGTCCGCGTTGGCCGAGTGGTTATGGACAGCGCACCTAACGCGACCCCATTCATGTTATTGGCGCTGTGTCAACCGCAGCGTCCGCAGTGTCGCGAGTTCGACTACGCTCGACGACTTGTCTGCAATGTCCACCCCCGATCTTTTCAACCCAGTTTCCAACTAATCCTATCCAATAAAAAAGGAAAAACGCCGGAATAAATAACTTAAAAAATAATAATAATAAATTATTAATATACTCATTGAAATATTACATTTACACAATAAAAACAAATTCAAATCAAGATTATTTAGTACCTGTTGGGCTCGAAAGGCATGATGGCGACTACCGGACGATGAGGAGGACGTCGTGGGGGGCGCATGGTGGTCCGTGTACATACTGCCCTGGTCCTGGAGGTACCCCTCTTCATTGATCAGCAGACAGCTGAAGCCCCCGCTCACCTGCAAGGGGTAGTTACACATTCAGTCTGTGCCCCTGACGCCGCCTTCAGTGCTTTTCTTTCTCCCCGCCATTCAATCTAGTAGTCCACCCAGAGTGATGGGCAGATATGGCAAGTAACGAAGTACAAATACTCAAGTACTGTACTCAAGTAGACCTTTTCAAGTATCTGTACTTTTAGAAGTACTTTTTTCTGTGAGTACTTTTTCCTTCTACTCAATAGATTTTTAACAAAAATATCAGTACTCCTTACTTTTCCTAAAAAGTAAAGTGAGTAAATATCAACCGACTGCAGCGAATAGTTATAAATGTAAGTACTTCTGATTTTTTGTGATGATTGTTGAATTTTATGATAATATTTTTTATAATTATATTTTATAATCATTTTGACGGCGCCAACTTTAGTGTCCGGAATCTCGGCAGTTGCTGTTGAGTGCACTATAAGTGAGTGCACTATATGGGGGGGTAGGGAGTAGGGGATAGGGAGCGATTTCGGACACACCCATTGTGTAAAATTGTGCGAAAAAAAATATATAACGTCAAAAATCAGGGAATCCCTGCGCACCGCTTACCTCGATGTTGCTCCCCGAGGGGGACTGGGTGTTGGCTGGACCCAGTGGGGCTCTCCTGCCGCTGCTCTGAGGGTGGCTGAGCGGGTATGATGCTGGATGGCCGGGCCTCTCGAAAGCGCCCATGTCGTCGTCATAGTGGCCGATGTAGCCCAGGTCGTCGCCCGCCACTCGGCTTGGTGGAGACTCTGTGGAAGCCTCCATCCCACTGATGTCTAACACGTTTCCGCCACCGCCTGGGCAGGAGCGCACAGAGGTATTGGAAATCTACAGAATTCTCTGGCCATAAGATGTCAAGTTTTTGGGGTCCGCGTTGGCCGAGTGGTTATGGACACCGCACCTAACGCGACCCTATTCATGTTAGTGGCGCTGCGTCTACCGCAGCGTGCGCAGTGTCGCGAGTTCGACTACGCTCGTCGACTTGTCTGCAATGTCTACCCCCGATCTCTCCAACCCAGTTTCCGACTAATCCTATCCAATAAAGATGGAAAAACGGCGCTGATGCCGGAAAAAATAACTTAAAAAAAAGAAGTTAAGTTTTCATGAACTTTATATCTTCTATCTGTATTACCTGTAATGTACAATTCTGAAATAATATTTAGTGGCACTTGAATGCATTTTTAGGTGCAGCCCCACCATCTTCCCCCACTTACCGCCAGCACACTCTGGCCGCTCAAAGCCGCCGAGGTCTTCCATGCCGTAAGAGTTCTGGTAGAGGGGTCCGGCCGCAGCCGGAGAGTGGTTATCGGGACTGGACTCCTGGCGTTGACCCAAGCCTGGCCAGCCTTTCTGGCAGCGCTGGATGGCTGGGTCGCTCAAAGTCTTGGAGGAACCACCGGAGAATCCTCCACTGGTTGTACCTGTTGGCGAGACCATTATGGATGTAAAATACAGGCTTCAACTGAGATCGAACAATTTTGTCTCGATTTTAAATTCTTATTTTCACTTTCTTTACCATGTCCCATTACTCTTCCTTCGTCCTTTATTCGCCCTTGCCCATAACTTGTTTGACTCGTCCCGCTACTCTTCACCTCATTATTTTTTCGTTTGGCAAAAGAGGAGGAGTTCCGGATCTTCCTTGGTGCTATAAGCTCAGATATCAGGCAAGCTGCCCCTGCCTGTGAACTAAGTCACAGGCGCCATACGTGTGCTGGTGCGGGTGCCTTACCAACTATACCACAGAGCCAGCAGTCAGAGTGCCTTCTAGTTTTAGAGTCTATCATGGCAATATTCTTGTGCCTTTACACCACAAAATTATTGATGTCCCCCAGTAACACTGACCGTTTAGGCTGATGGTCCATCTCTCAGGGTCTGGTGTGACGCGGTGAGCCTCCTCTTTAGGCATGCGCTCCAGATGATCTTGGACTGTGTTCAGTGACTGGTAGGACGCACGCACACACAAATACACACACGCGCATACACAGGCTCTTTGCTTTACTGCACAAAAATGAATTAATAGTCCCTCCAGAAATCGGTGATTCTGTGATCGTGGGTGATTCGCGGACATCAAAACCATGCGCGGAGACCTTCTAAGCCCGTGGAAACATTGTTATCCCTATGGTTTTCAATGTATTTTCCACCTGGCTGCTAGCTGTCGCCATTGCGTCAGTAGAAAATCTGGTCCTGCTCTTCTGCGAATGGGGAAGTATTATGTGGCTGTTAAAATATATATTATTTATTATTATGCTATCAAGTTTGGGCTGCTATTACCTTTATGTCAGACTGTTTATGCAACAAATCTGCTATTTGCAGAAATGTTTACAAAACTATTTTTGTACTACACTGCTATATACAGTCAGGTTGTCTTACTATTTTATATGCACTGAAATTGCTGTAAATTGTAAATAGAATTCCCTTAGAGGAACAAAGAAAATGTTCATTATTTGATAAAAGCAATATTTCAGTGTTTTGGTATTGTAATTCATTTAATACGATCATTTTGACTTCATTATCATATATTAAAATAAACTTGCTTCATAACTGGTCTTTTTTTTAATGTTTTTTTCCCAGCCCATTCAGACTGTTTTTTCCAAGCTTTATTTATTAGAGTTAGCAGAAACAGGTGAAGCTGGGGGGCAGACATGCAGGAAATACGTTGGTGGCGAGATTCGAACCACCGACTCACCACGCCATTAAGGCATATGCGTGCTTTCCAGCGCTCTGCCTAACCAACTGAGCTACTGGGCAGCACGATAACTGGCTGGCTTAGGCTGTTTTTTCATGCCCACGGAATATACAATTTTAAGCCGTCAAATTCCGCGGAATCATTACATCACATTTCCCTCTGCGGAATTGCGAATGTGCTCCACACATATACACACACTCATGTATGGACTATCTACATTTTTTGTCACATGACCAGGAGCAGTTATAAAGACTTTAAAAAAATGTAAACAAGAAACATATGATTGATCTTTTTGTTGACTTTATTTGCTGAATTAACACCGCCCTACCTGCTTACAGCATCTAGTAGTAGTTTTATCTAATAATTTTTCTGTTAAGATACTATAACATGCATATAAAATGAAGCAATAGATACACACATTTTCTAGTTAACTAATATTTTGTCATCAGTTAGTAGAGTATAACGATTGACTGTCTCAGCCTTATTATTACCAAGTGTACAAATGTCAGACGTCTAGTTCAGAGCTGAAAGATTAGTGAATAAGGCTACCTTTGGTGACACTGCCTTGTCCCGTGTCCGCATGGAAGTATCTTCTCCATTAGCCTGGCATCCTGTACTCTCTCCTTTAGGGGTCTTGTCCAAATTATGGCTTTCCTCTGTGCCAGAAATCAGTTAGAAGTTAGATTATCAGATGACATTACGCACGAAACAAAGACCAGCTCTATCCAGAGCTTCTGGGAACTTCAGGTCTGGGATGGCGCCCAAGTTCCGACCGGGAAATTATTTCGGGTTCTTGTACAAAAGTGAGGGAACAGTCTTTAGCATCTGTAGCAATAAAGACCCTACATGGAGCCGCTGTAAGAAAGAGCTGGAGTAGTGCCACTGCTCTTTTGCGTTAAAAGGGCTTGGGGCATCTAATTAAGATGCCCTAGGATGCTAGGATGCTTCGGGAAGTTCAAGGGCGAAACGCAACAGAACCTAACCACCACGCACGAGATATTGCGCAGATACCTACCGCAATC
Source organism: Bregmaceros cantori (assembly GCA_900302395.1). NCBI lineage: Eukaryota > Metazoa > Chordata > Actinopteri > Gadiformes > Bregmacerotidae > Bregmaceros > Bregmaceros cantori. The sequence goes on along the minus strand of OMKY01244529.1, from coordinate 4,688 downwards.
TGCGTAACTCAACGACTGCCCTCTCACACCGGGCTCTCATAAGGGGTCTGAACTGTCCCCGCTGCGCACATCATGCGCCTTAAATGAACTCTAATCAACGAGCCCCCTCAGGGGGCTCCACCGACAGCCAGGTGTAATCTAGCAATTTGCTAATCCTGTGTATATCCATCTTTTCATGACTCACTGTGCAATGAATGCGATCTATTTTGCTGTGTAACATGTTGAAATGAACAATGGCTCTGTACTGTCTGTCGTTAAATAAATTTAATTCATTCATTTCATTCATTCATTCATTCTATGTTCAGCGGGAAGACGACCCCAGGAAAGTCCTAGAGAATATGTATGTCCGAGGATTATGTTTTAGTTGTTCCCACATATATACATATGCACATATACACATAACACAAATTTGTGTACATAATATCTATGATGATATCTTCAACACATAACTTAAATTCAAATGTTGACTCTCAAACCAACCAGTCTTTATATTGGCCGACAATTCGTCGTCCCCTTCGCTGTCCTCGCCCGGCCGCCCGCAGTCCACGCATCTCCCGCCGCCGGCGCGTGCCTCCTTCCTGCGATTCTCAAACACCCGCAGCCGCCTTTGGAGCGTCTCGACCTGCTGCCTGGAGCGAGTGACCTCCTCCAGGAAGGAGTCTTCGACCAGACGAGTGATCTCGTACATGGCTGCCTTGAACACGGTCTCCATCACGCCAGACAGCTGGCTCTGGAATGCCGCCACGGCCGAGGCCATGGTGGTGGCGAGCAAGACACGAGCGAGGTTCTTCACTCGAGATTAAGGTGAGCCTGGTCTTCCACTAAAGATATTCCAATGGCTCTTCCCTTGGAAGTAGAGGAAGCAGAAATACAAAACGATCAGGATTAAGAAGCTATGGGGTCTCGTAGGTAACTATAATGTTGTACTAATTACTAAATAGTTACATCATAGCATGACAGTACTCAACACTAGGGGTGCACCGATCACGTTTTTTTTGCTCCCGATCCGATCTCGCTCCTTTGATTTTAACGATTGGCGAAAATTAAAAAGTACATGCACCTTTGATTTTAACGAGTCCCGATCTCCGATACCGAGTCCCGATCTCCGATACCGAGTCCCGATACAGAGTTCTGATCCTGCAAAAATTGGTAGTACCCAAAATATTTGGCACAATTGTGAATTTCAATAATAGTCTAAGTAAATAAATAGTCATTCGGCTCCCCAACTCATTTACCGATCCTAATCGGGACAAAATCACGAGTCCCCGATAGTTGTAAAAAAAGGCTGATCAGCCCCCGATCACCGATCTGAGGATCGGATCGGTGCACCTCTACTCAACACAACAGTCATTTGGTCTGTTCCAAATCGGGCACAGTGCTTCGTTGGAGTGCATAGTGCCATCTCTCTCTAGTTCGTCCTCAGGTGAGCCTTTCATCATTGTCTCCAGTCATCCCAATCCTCCATACATTTGGCCGGTTCACTGACGCTCCTGCATCCTACTTAAGCATGTCCACTTATGCCAGGGTCCGGCGCCCTCTTGATATGGTGCTGTTCCAATTAATACGTGGCAAAACGATGATAAAAATTATTGAAATAATCGCCAACTAATTTGATAATCAATTAATCGGCAGTGATTAATCGTTTCATGGTTTGGCCTATTCTTTTCTCAAACGTGTTGAATATGTTGTTCCTAATCCAGTTTTTCCAGTGTCAAGGCCCCTATACAATAAAGACATCATGTAAGCTTGCGTGAAATCCCAATATGTTATAATTTAGCATGAAAGAGTAGGCTGTTTCATGCCATTACTATAAAATGGAGATGGCGAAACAGCATAAAGTTTGCAATTTTAGCATTGCAAACTTTTAATGTTTCATAAACATAATTAATGCTAATAATCGTTCCGATTTTAGGGGGGGAAAAATGACCCGATTAATTGATTAATCGCCAGTAAAAATGGCTGATTAATCGATTATCAAAATAATCGTTAGTTGCAGCCCTAGAAGTGTGCCACAAGTACCCGGTAGGGCTGTGCGATATGGAAAAAAAAAGAGTCATATCACAATATGGATTACTTCATATCACGATAACGATATATATCACGATATGCCCATTTAAAAAAAGAAAAATCTGAAAAAGTATTTTTTGTCCGCTTTTTTAACGTTATATCAACTTAAAGATTGCATAGTAACGATGCAATGTGTTAGATTAAAATGACATTTTATTAAATTGTACATTTGTAACAAGTGTGATCATCACCTGCTCACAGGTAACCGGAAGGCTGACCCAGTGCCGCATTGTGTCGCAAAACCAAGCAGTCTTTTTATTATCTTTTTTATCAACTATAAACTGCATAGTGACAACGGAATGTTGTATTAAAATGTGAAATTATATTAAAAGTGTATAATGGTTCTAAAAAAATGATTTCATCCCGATATAAACGATACAGGAGAATGTCCACGATACGCATTTTTATATTGTCCTAACGATACATATCGTCATATCACCCACCTGTAGTACCCGGATGGGGCATTCCGAAGTCTGAACGATATGAATTTTAAAATTCATATCATTAGAAGGCAATTGCGGTGGATTGATAATTCATAAGCAACAGAAGTCAGGATAAAAATAAAGTATGATGGATTTTAATGTCCGAGTCTGTGATGATGTTGTACATTAGGTGGCAATCCTTTTACACCTGCAGAGTGAATTAAATTGTCTAATCTGTAAGAGTTACGCATGTTCCCCGTAACCATACTCTCCCGTACATAGGGATTTCGGAACATGGGGGTGTCCCCGGAAACTGGGATGAAGAGTCGTCGGGAGAGATTGCAGAAAAGCCAGAGAGGAGATTAGAACCCGTGGCGCTGTTCGACCTATGGTCTGAGTGGCGCGCTCCATCACCACTCTGCCCCCGCGCTGCCCCAATCGATAATAAATGAACTGATCAAAAACAGTCCATTTATTTTCTCTCTCTCTCTTTTTAGCCAAACAATCAATAATATGTATTACAATAAATCCCATCCGTATGTGCACACTTCATCCACCAGCATCAAGAGAATTACGGAATGAGCATCCATAACATTATCAATATTATTAACACTTTATTTTTTTTTAAAGCATCGTTGTTGAAAACATATCTTGGCGTGCTTAATGATCTATCGACTGATGCATTACCGGAATTCTAACAACCCTAGTGTATAAACACCATATATTATTAGGGACTAATGTGAATGCGTTTGTTCTGTCATATACCTATTGTCCGTGATGACAACCTGCCAAGCTGACGCGGCTTGCGAGTGGGACAAATCGCTACATGAGGCCGCTTTTCATGTCTTTCATGGATCAAGTGGAAGAAAAAAATCTGCAGTGTTCCGACCCAAACTCGGGGTTCCTTGAAGCTCGGGGCCACAGACAGCGTTTCTTCTGTGGAAGGACCAAACCACGTTCCGTCGCCCGGTCTTCAGCAAAGTAAACAGCCCCCAGCGGCGGAGGGCTAACGTGGGCTAACCCGGGTTGTGTTTGTAAATACCCGTCTCCTGGTTGCCCGTGCACCGCGGAGGGTCGTGGGGATTACCTGGATACTCGTATTACGAGCCGTCCATGGTGGGGATGTTGAGCAAACATGGTTATTTAGCGCGATAAATGGCGAGTTAGCATCTTGTCCGGAGAGCATTTTCCATCAACAATAACACTTCCGGGGTATGGTCTTCTTCTTCTTGTCTGTTTATTGGCGGTTGGCATCTCTTTACTCATTGAGTGCATTACCGCCACCTTCTGGATTACTACTTAAGTACATGGATGGATCAGAAATTACAATACTCTAAACACAAAGGGAAAATAAAATAAATAAATAGATACATAACTAGGTAAATAATATAATAACAATAATATTACCAAATGTATATATACCTATATCATATACGGTCAAATAATGTGGTTTTCCTAAGGAAATTCATGAGTCCTCCACTCAGGTATTTACATAAGTTCTGAATATTAAATTCCAAACCAGCTCACTCAGCAACTTTAATCAGCTTATTTCTTTCAATATCATAAGCCCCACACTTAAAATTACATGATCAATATCCTCAGTGAAAAGAAAATCATAACCCCGATAATTGAAATAATCATTATTAATCACAATCATAGAACAACATTAAACAACATAATTGTATTGCACCTTTTTAAAAAAATGCAATTTAAAATCACAAAATTAAATCCAACTAAGACTTTACCCTGTAAGGAATAATCAAAATTAAATTGAAATAGTTGAAATTAATTGAACATTTAGAAATTAATTTTGAAAATAATTGACATTTTTTTATAGCATAAATGCAACACTGTAGTGTGTATGTATCTTAGGCCGGCCCATAAATTAACTATGTAAAGTATAAAAAACGTCTTTTTTTGTGTTGACCCTGTTCATTACCTGTTGATCTTGAGAGAGTTGTTTTATGCTGAAATCAAGCCTATGTGGTATACTGTTACGTCCGGGGTTGGTATTGTAATGCAGGTGCCCCCTCGTGTAGAAGCTGGGGAATAGTGGAACTTGGGTCGGCAATAACTGAGCTCAACCAATGCTAAGCTTCGTTCTGACTATATATATATATATATATATATATATATATATATCAGTGGCGGATGCTGGTCTTTCAAGGAGGGGAAGCCCAATTTGTCGAACATCATAAA
>OMKY01244528.1:0-18098 GCA_900302395.1 Bregmaceros cantori | reverse complement strand
CATGGAAAAACAGGCTCCTCGTACCTGCGGTTGAGAGCGTTTAAAATCTATATTTGACTGTGTACCAGTAAGAGCTCAAATAATAAAGGAAAAATCAACGGGACAGCATTATTTAAATTACTTACATAAATAAATTGGTAATGGATTGGTAATAAATAGCATATGTAGGCTTGCAATTATGTTTGTCTCCGGGACGATGGCTTAGAGCTACTTAAAGCAAATTGTGCGTCGTGCCGCGGTGATTGCTAGAAAGCAGACAGATCAAAATAAAGTTACGCTACAAAACACACGCCGCCTGCTACGGACGTGTGCAGCCACACGCAGACACACTTCTGGGGTCCATTGATGGGTTTTGGGGATATTCCTTTACATTGGGTCTGGTGTTGAGCGAATCCAACAAATCATTGGGTGTTTGACAACCGGCCAATCAGAGCCGGTTCTCTCTGCCAGATGAGATAAGGGTGGAGTTTGGTACGTTACGTGCCCAAGAAGCGCCACCGTTACTTGCTCCGCCTACTGTGCTGTGATTGGATAACTTTTATTTTTTAAATGATACTCCTCCCCCCTACACCAAATGCCACAGCGATTGAGAGTGAGTTTTTTGATGCGCTCGACACCAGACCCAAAGTTGGTTCTAGTCGTGTGCGATGTGTGGACGATGAGTTAGTTCTGGCTTGGTACTGTACCAGCCAGGCTCCGGTGTGTAAAGTTCTCTTCTCCGTCTGATCCGCTCTCGCTGGTGTCCGGCTCCAGAGCGGCCATCCGTCTCTCACTCATCTTCTTCTGTACAGACGGACAAAATAACTATAATAATCATTCATTCATTCATTCGTTTGTTCATTCACGTTTTGAATGAAAAATAATAACACTTTCATAACTCACCCGGCGTTACTCCTGGTAGCCAGTGGCAAGGTCAGCTCTGACGTATGGAGTCTCAAATAAGCAAATATCATTGCATTTTACCATATTATGTCAATTATAATAGGGTGGATTGCCCTAATGTGGGCCATTTTTTGCAAGTTCTTAATGTGGGACAGTCAGTTGCCTAATTTGAGACAGTGAAATGTAGTGTTGAACAGTTGAACACATTACCATAGTTTGCTTAAAAAGCTCTAGTCTGCTAAGTACTAACATAATATGTATACTACCTTCCCCCCCCTCCCACCCTGGAGCTACTCATCCTCTGGACCTCCCACTTGACAAATTAAGCACCGACTGTCCCGTGGCCATGGTCAGTTCACTGTGCAGGCGACTCAATATGTGATGACTATGTTTTGCTATTGAATTGTGGTCATTTGAATGGACACTGGCTGTGTCCGAAATTGCTCCCTATCCCCTACTCCCTACACTAGAATTGGCGCCGTCAAAATTATTATAAAATATAATTATAAAAAATATAATTATAAAATTCAACAATCATCAGAAAAAGTCAAAAGTACTATTGGCCGTGGTCGGTCGCTATTTACTCACGTAATGTAATTTTTTATAGTTTAGGTCATTCTTAAAACGTCTCGCAATGCATTATGGGTTATATTGCTCCGTCTAGGGTACATCCTATGCTCACTACTTTTTGCGGTGCACTGTGGGATACTTTCAAGGCAGTATATAGGGTACATGGAGAATTCGGACATACCTACAAAATGCTGTGCGCCCCATGTAGTGCACTATAATGGGGATAGGGAGCGATTTTGGACACAGCAACTATGTGATGACTATGTCTTGCTATTGACCATAATATTAGACTGGTGGTCCTTTGAATGGACAATGTCAAGTTCTTGGAAACGGTCTATGACCAGTGGTTCTGGTTCCCACCTTGGAGATCCTCTCCTTGCTCCACTGGGCCACCCCCCGGCTGGTGCTGACGATGAGCTCCACGGCCCGGTTCAGGGCCTGCTGGACCTGGTCCAGAGGAGGCACCGTGGCGATGGTCGGGATGGCCAGGATGACGCTGGTACGGAAGATGGCCGGCTGTCCCCCAGGTTTCAGACTTCGCCCAGCGGGGTCGTCGTCGGCTGCAAGTGTAGGTACCATACCAACAGTCAGGTTAATGTCCTGTTACTGAAATGTAACGTGGAGGCGTGTCCTACCCAGGAAGTGAGTGTGGAGGCGTGTCCTACCCAGCAAGTGAGTGAGTGTGGAGACGTGTCCTACCCAGGAAGTGAGTGAACGTGGAGGCATGTCCTACCCAGGAAGTGAGCGTGGAGGCGTGCCCTACCCAGAAAGTGTGTGAGTGTGGAGGCGTGTCCTACCCAGGAAGTGAGTGAGCGTGGAGGCGTGTCCTACCCAGGAAGTGAGTGAGCATGGAGGCGTGTCCTACCCAGGAAGTGAGTGAGCGTGGAGGCGTGTATGCGGCGTCTGAGCATCTCCAGGGTGTTGCGGGTGAGCCTCAGCAGAGCATCCACGTTCAGGTGATTGAAATGGGCCAGCAGCTCGCGAGCCTCCTCTTCCATCACCTCCATCAGGTCCTTCTTCTTCCTGCGTGCTCGTACCAGGGGGGAGGAGGGAGAGGGGCCCCCGCTGGCTGGAGGCAGCATGGCGTTCCTGGAGAACTGGCCACTGTCTTCCTCACCTGAGCCGTTGGAGAGCAGTTGGAAGCAACTGGTCAGCAGTCAAGGTCACAGTGTTGGCCAATTTATATCTACTAGGAACAGGGCTTTGAACCCGTTCAAGGAACGAAAGCCGAAAACGAACAGACTTTTAAAGAATTTTAGGAGGATCAGAAACGAAAAAAAATGTCTTCAACTGTTCTGGAACAGAAACAGAACATTCAAAATCCACAAAACCGGTTAATTCTGTTCTCTAAGTTTTAGCATATCCTTTCTCAGGGATCCACTTCCACTTCGCTGCCGTCAGGAGGTCTTTTTTTATAACTATTTGCCGTGGTCGGTCGCTATTTATTCCGACCGAGTTTTTATTTGTTCAGGTAATTTTAAAAAAGTCTTGCAATGCATTATGGGTTATATTGCTTTTCTAGGGTACATGGATACTCACTACTTTTTGTGCATTGTGGGATACTTTGAGTGCACTATATAGGGTACACAATTCGGACACCCCTACAAAATGGTACTATGTGGGGGATAGGGAACACAGCCCTCTGTCTGGTCCCCCCCAGCTCACCCTCCCCGTCCAAGTGGAACCCCAGTTTGGTGGAGCGGCGAGGAGTGGGCGTGTCGTCCTCCTTGCACCCTCTGTCAAACTCCAGCAGCATGTTGATTAGTTCGTTGGCCGCCTCCTCCACCAGGCAGCTCTTGGTGTGGAGGCTCTGAGCTCCTCGGATGCACAGCTCCTGCACCCAGAACAATGTGGTTCGGAGGAGAGGGTTAGCTAGACACGGGGCTTTTACTAGTTTTCAAATGCGTTAACAAACTCGCATATTCAGCTGACCTGCTTGTGCCATACCAGACGTCGCAGAACCTGAGGTCCATCAGCACAGGGCTCTTACTAGTTCCACAAGTTTGCGGAATACACATTGGATCATTTTCCAAATCATCAAAAGTCATCTTATCAGGTTCTCCAATGATCAGACGGTGTGGATGTATTCACCAGGGCTTTTTCAGGATACTTCAGGACAATTCAGCAATTGGCACAGAGTGGAACCCCCATCATCCCTCCACGGCCCCAGCTCTCCCGCTCCCTCCTCTGTTCCGCTACTTCCAACGCCTTTAGGCTCAACCTCGTTTTGGTGTCGGCAAATCATATCACTCGGCAGGTAGTACACGCATAATATAATAATAGCAGGTGTCCGTCTGAGGTCAACGAGATTATTCCCGGTGCTATTTACCAGACAGGCTCATGGTTGGCCTCCACCAACATCACTACAAATTATATTATTATTGTATTTGTAGGAAATGTGTAAGTTGTCTAGAAAGCGTAGAGGAAAGAGGTAGTTACCCTGGTGCTCTGGACAAACTGGTCACAGGTGAAGGGCTGGTTGTCAGGCAGGACAACGAGAGGAGTGGACATCATGTCTTGAAGCACAGCGTTGATCCGGAAATCCACCAGGTCATTGACTCGCTCCAGAAGCAGCTCCAATTCAGCTGAGGGAAGAATTTACTGGATTTATCTTTTCATTTAACTAGAGCTTCATTTTTTGAATGTTACGTAAACTTAAAGGTACTTTAGTCACACATTAGGATTGCCCCAGTGTGGGCCATTTCTTGCAGCTTCCTACTGTGGGACAGTCAGTTGTCTAAGGTGGAACTGTGAAATGTAGTGTTGAACAGTTGAACTTAATGTTAGTCACATTACCATAGTTTACTTTTACCATAGTTTCACTGACATTCATTAGTTTAGGGAGGAGCCAGAGACACTGGAGCTTAAATGCCCCACATTAGGCAGTGGTCCACTTAGGTAGGACAATCCACCCTACATACATGTACAGTGAAATTCTTCCTCCGCATTTAACCCTTCCTTGGGGGGCAGTGGGCAGCCACAGTGCAGCGCCCGGATTCGGCAGGTACAGTATGTGTATGTCCAAGACAAATTGGTTGTGAATGCCTGTAATGCATTCCAACCTATGTTATTCCTGACCCAAATTCTTTATTATTCCGCCGTATTTCAGTTCAGTTCTCCTCGGACAGTTTACATCGCAGCGGAAAAGTGAAAACTTTGTTAGGTGCGGCTTGGCTGGACTCATATTGCTATTACTTTTATAAGCCGGATCGCCGGCGGTTTTCCGGTAATTGGTACAAGTCTCGGTGGTAGTTGTTTACAACTACCATTGAACATGCAAGATAGGAGTTGGGTTGTGTGGATGCATGTTAAAGTTGTGTGCTTGGTGGAACTGGATACAATGCCAACTGGGCATTAAGCCCAAGGGGAGTGTAGTGAAACTTTCACAGTACGCCAGAGATACTGGCTAAATAACGTGAGTAGGATTGGACTCACGAGAATGAATTAGCTCTAGACAGACAAACCATAAATGCGACTGTGTGGGGAACCAGTTAGCATCATATTCACAGATGGAATTTGTACGAGTATATCCGTGGCTCGGGATGGCCACGACTCGCCGAGTGATATAATCATCACTAACCGGCCCCTGGAGATGGGGACTACGGAATAGGTTTGAGTCGCATGTTATAGGTTAGCTGCTAGAGTAAGCTACGCACAACAGGCGGGAGTAAAAGATCGTATTTACTCATAGACTCCCGTCTGCCGGCCGAAACCCATAACCGCATGGGTAGAGGCGGAGTAATATTAACTAGAGTGGAAGTCAAAAGATACTCAGCCTCTCGGTATCCAAGGATAGTCATTAATACCAGCAGGCCGAACGAGCGGAAGCCTGGTGGCTAAATAGTGGAAGTCACAGCTGCTAGACATTAGCATTACTTCTTCGTGACTTCCGCCTGAGACAGCGCCCAGCGCCTTAAGGACCTAGCACCCTCTAGCCGCAAATCTCAGGAAAAGGAGTGTGGCGCCCGAGCGCCACCTGTGACAGTGTGTAATCCGGATGGTGTTTCAGTCAATCAGCACACGTTCTGTAGGTTAGTCACCTGCTCATCTAAGCCACTCAGCATGTGCGGTGCTAGATCATGTGGCCTGCTGCGACCAACCTCGTTTGCTTTAAGTTAACCCACTGGCTGTGTCCGAAATCGCTCCTCCTCCTTCTTCTTCTTTGTCTTTCGGCTCCTCTTCCTTGTCTTTCGGCAGTTTACCACATCACCTGATACCCACACAAACAGTTTACCACATCACCTGGTACCCACACAAACAGTTTACCACATCACCTGGTACCCACACAAACAGTTTACCACATCACCTGATACCCACACAAACAGTTTACCACATCACCTGGTACCCACACAAACACTTTACCACATCACCTGGTACCCACACAAACAGTTTACCACATCACCTGGTACCCACACAAGCAGTTTACCACATCACCTGGTACCCACACAAACAGTTTACCACATCACCTGGTACCCACACAAGCAGTTTACCACATCACCTGGTACCCACACAAACAGTTTATCACATCACCTGGTACCCACACAAACGGTTTACCACATCAGCTGGTACCCACACAAACATACAGTTTACCACATCACCTGGTACCCACACAAACATACAGTTTACCACATCACCTGGTACCCACACAAACAGTTTACCACATCACCTGGTACCCACACAAACAGTTTACCACATCACCTGGTACCCACACAAACAGTTTACCACATCAACTGGTACCCACACAAACAGTTTACCACATCACCTGGTACCCACACAAACAGTTTACCACATCACCTGGTACCCACACAAACAGTTTACCACATCACCTGGTACCCACACAAACAGTTTACCACATCACCTGATACCCACACAAACAGTTTACCACATCACCTGATACCCACACAAACAAAACCAACTCAAAATTGCACAGAATTGTTGTGAGGTGGTGGCAGCCAGGTTCTCCCTGCTGTCTCTTTGCTGTCTCACCTCCTGTTCTTTTGCCTCTGACATTTCCTCTCCCTCCATCCTCAACAGTCTATTAATAGTCACCAGCTCACTGATGACAACTTTCGACTTGTCTATTGGTGCTACAGTTTCACCCCGCGATGCTAGAATTTGCTCCACTTGGTGATGGCGGCGGCTGTTGGCGTGCATTTAACACCAATCTATGGTGCTGTCGCTCAGACCACGAATGACATACAAGTCTTAAACAGCGTTCCATTAACTGGGAGACAACCTCTAAGAGCTGTGACGGGCATTTAACATTTTTAACATTCTAGAAAGAAAATGCACCAGTTCTTGTGAAAATTCACCCTGCATATCAGCAACATTTTGGGTGACTGCAAAATAATTGGACATTAAATGTAAAGGCACTGACATTTTGTCTTCATCCGCTCGTTAAAATGGAAGTATTTTGACTCGTCTGCATTTTGACACCTGGTATGCATAGACACATATTGCAGATTTACTGTATAAGTCTTTGTCTTGGTACTGAATACAAACAAGACGCTTGTTGATGTAGACACTCAATCGAAGGTGTGCGTTTGTTGTAGGTTGCAGTGGGAGGCAGTTTTGTATTGATACAGGAGGCTGCGACAATAAATTGTATCTCGAATTTTGTCAAAACGGATATCTGGTTGAATCGGTTTATCATTCCCAACCTTACTTTTTATATTTTTACAAAAGTTATGGTAGGTGTTTTTCAGGATCGGTCTACTGCTCTGTTCTCTCTCTTGTGCAGGCTTCTAGTGCCAGTAAAAACTATGTAGACACAATCTCACTCATATACTAGATCAACTTTTACTCCATGCAATGTGATGTGAACTTTTACCCCATGGAATGTGATTGGCTCAAGCTCCCCCCCCTGCCCCCTCAAGTATGTTGCGTGTAACCTCGGATTTTATGTTGTGCTGGGCTAACTGCACCTTTGCCCGCTGCTCCACAGGCTGGCTAGCTGTGTTGTCAAGTCGCTTCACACATGATTAGTGCGACGTGCACGCAACATCACTAGACTGCGCACAGCGGGAGATCTGGGTGACGCCCCCAAGTGGATCCTTAATGAGAGCTACACCGAGCGAGACACAGAAACACAATTAAATACATATCACGACATCAGTGTGTGTGTGTGTGTGTGTGTGTGTGTGTGTGTGTATTTTTGCGACGATTTTTCGGATCATCGCAAAAAATAAACATACGTTTCTCTCTTGTTTATTAAAATAAAACATATGAAATCAATTTCAAGTGCACGGTGATAATATCTTCTTTTCTTTAAGTTATGTTTTGGGCGCAAGCCCCATTTTTCATTCTTTTTTTGAGAAAGATAGTGATAGGATTAAATCGGAAATGGGGATGAAGAGTCGGGGAGAAATTGCAAAAAGGCCGTAGGCGGTATTTGAACCGGGGACACGGCACGGCCTGTGGCCTGTGTGACGCGCTCTCTAGCCACTCTGCTCTCTAACCACTCTGCCACCACCCCCCCCCCTTCTTTTTACCAACAGTGCACATAACTTCCATGAGACAAAGTGTCTGAGTGACATGACATAAAGTGCAATAATGCACATCATCAATCTCCTGCTTCTCATGGAGAAGCAGGAGAATAAATGCATGAAAAGAGGGTGAGAGCGAAAGAAAAAGGGTGAGAGAGAGAAAGAGAGCCTAGAGACGGCAAGCTGCAGCCTCTAGTGGAAAGTGGGCACGTGCGCACGCAGCGCCGTATACGAATTAAGCCAAGCTTAGCGGGCAGGTTTTTATTTATTTTTATTTTCTTAAGACCAGTCCGCGGTATCCTGAACAGAGTGCTGTACAGAACGGATCACCAGTCAACAGCAATCCGTTGCAACCATAGACTGTATATAAATATGGACGTCGCATTCACTTCAGCCGGCGTGCCGACTTCCGTGTGCTTCTGCTAGTCGAGTGGTCGCCGTTGACTACCAAAATCACAGAGCCTGGGATTAACAATAGAAATATACAAATTTTAGAAGCCTGGTTTAACCTATTTAAAGATTGTTTCTAATTGATGTTTTAATGTATATTGTCGGGATAATCAATGGTTCATTGTCTGAAGGGAGTCATTATTTTACCTCCCATAGGATCCCATTCCCATGTCTCTCTCTCACATACTGTATAGCTCTCTCTATCTCTCCTGGTACCGGATATACGAGTACTTTCAACAATGGCAGCGCATAGTCGGCGCGCACAAAACATTTCAATGAAAGCGATGGGATGACGTCATGCATGCTGTGTCTACTTTATATACAGTCTATGGTTGCAACCATACGACCTCACCGATTATCACGTGGGGATTATTTCGGCAATCTTCCATGCATGATGATTGGTTGCCGATTATACTTCATCAACCAGTGCTGCAGCCACCACTGAACACGGCTGTAGAGCACCACGTGCCCACACCTCCCCCACTCTCACACCGTCAATGCTGTACAGAAAGTCAGAGAGAAAGTAGAAAGGGTTGCATTGGTATTTCCACAGAGAGTAAATATGAGTGTATGCATGGGTTTACTTGAACTGACGAAACATTTTGTATACTGTGTTATTATTATTAACTAGTTATATATATATATATATATTTTTTTTTTTCAAGTGTGCAACGTATTCCTGCTGGTCTTTACAAATTGGTAAATTGTGTATGGGCGCGCGCAGAGAGCGAACCAATGGGTCTGCGATCATGTGTGTGTGTGTGTGTGTGTGTGTGTGTGTGTGTGTGTGTAATTAAATTTGGTAATTGAAATCCAAATAACTCATCTTCATCTATGGAATGTGCAGCATGGAAGCATATTGATGATGAAAGCATCATGCAAGCAAACATGAAACACGAACATGACACTGTTAATCGCTTGATTAAATGGCTTTGTATTTTAATTATAACGTGTTAAGAGCTATCGCGTGTATTGTATTTTTTTTTATATTGCTTCTGATACTGAGCTATGTATTAAAGTGTGTGTGTGTGTGTGTGTCGAGCAAAAGTATAAATGGACTTGTGTGTGTGTGTGTGTGTTTCTGGTCTGTGTTTCTGTGCATCTATATGTGTTTTTGAACAAATGGGTTTTTGTGTGAGAATTGATGGTATATTTGCGTGTGGGTGTGTTTGTAAAAACAAGTGTTTTTGTGTGAGTTTGAATGTGTATATTTGTGTGGGGATTTATGAACAAGTGTGTATGTGTTTGTGTTTTTATGTTTTCTCCTCTATCACCAGCTGATCTGTTCTCTGATTGTTCTGTGGGAAATGAAGAGGTTGAAGGACACCAGACAGGGGCTTTTGGACTGAGTCGGAGAGATTGTGGGGATGAGGTTGTGATAGAAAAATAGAATGACAGAGTGAGCGAGGCAGCCAGACAGCTGGGGTCAAGGGTCAGTCGGACAGCTGGTGTCAGTGGTCAGCAACCTTTGCAAGTTGTGGTGGAACTGATTCTACACCGAGCCTGGACGTCTGTGTCATGTCATCCTGCTGTTTTTAGCTTCTGACTAAGGGTGACTAAGGGCTCTAACGGATTCCCATTACAAACCTTGATTTTTTAATTTTTCAATCAATTAATACTACTACTACTATTACTAATGTTTTTACTACTACTACTACTACTACTACTACTACTACTACTAGACATACTTGGGAAATCGTCCGAGTGCAAGAGCAGTCCGTAAATCGGGTATAAAGACGGCGTTCAATCCTGTGAAGGTGTGCCAACTGTGATGGGGTGTAGGTGGTGATGTACATCACATTGTACATTGCCTCTGCACTTGTGCCGTGCTGGGGTGAGCAGCACTGTCAGATAGTAGATAGAATAGTATAAAGTTGAAGTATTATCTAAAATAAGCACATCTGCGAGTCACTGTGTGCCAATGGAACTGAACACTGAACTTACTGAAGCTCATGTAGTAAAACCATAGACTGTACATAAAGTAGACGCAGCGTGCATGACGTCATCCCATTGCTTTCATCAATTTTTTTTTTTTTACAGTATATGAGAAAGAAACACCCCACACGCCGGTGGTACTGTCCACTAGGGGCACCAACGACAGAGTCAGAATGAATGGGATCCTAGGCAAGCGCTAATAAAAAATATTAACGCCAAATCTGACACGTTTGTGAAATTATGACCCCCCTCACACAATTAACCGATAATTATCCCGGCAATATACATTCAAAAACCATTAGGAAAGATTGTTGAATAGGTTAAAACAGGCTGCTAAGATTGGAATATTTGTATTGGAATTCCCATGGAGCTCGGTTTTAGGAGACTTTATATACAGTCTATGAGTAAAACATAGCAAAACATGTCCTTTCTGTTTCGTTGTATTCTTTAATGACACACAGCTAGAGATCTGGCTCTATTGGCTCTGAGCTGCTTCCGCTCTGTGTCGGGATCCTAATCACTAGACTGAAATATACTACTCATTACCTGACTCAATGACTTCATTGATTAAACTCTCTGTCCTTCTCTCTCCCATCTCACTCTCTCTTTCTCTTAGAATTAAAAAAATCAATCTCTTTCTCTCTTTTCTTCTCACCTCTCACTCTTTTTCTCTTTCCTTTCTCACTCTCAAAATGAGAAATAAAAGGCAGACAAACAAATAAACCAAAAATATGAACTAGAAAAAAAACATATTTTATTGGATTGGAATGCAAAATTAGCAAATTTAGAAATGAAAAAATTAAGGCCTTAAATATCTTTGAAAATGGCCACATTTCCATTTTACTTCTTACATTTAATTCATTCATGTCTTTAAAAAATGCATTAGCTTGTTTGAGAAGTAGCGCAGAAAAGCGTGATAGTGCAAAACCAATAGTACTGCAATGCCCTTTTTGGCCTCTACGTTATTTTGGCGCTGCTGTAACCCATCCGGTGCCCCTCCTCCTTTCCCGCTGCTCAACACAGAGCTGCTTAGAGAACATTCAGAGATTCACACTGATGGGCTTGATAGTGGTTAGCAAACAACGACTGCAGACAGCGTTATTTGTTAATATTTGGCGGATAGAGACCACCAAACATTTACACTAAACCAGCGGTTCTCAAGCGGTGGTACGCGTACCACGAGTGGTACGAGCGTGCTCTTGGTGGTACGCGAGACTCGTAAAGATATATTTAATAATATATATATTTTGATAATCCGCTTGAGGCCGGACGCAATCCCAGATTTCCCGCAGGGCAGACTGCTGCAGTACCGCAAAGCCGCTTCAACTGCGCTATCACACACTTGATGACAATTTTGTGCAATCATGAGTTGGATTTGTCTTTGTAGGTACTAGAGATGCACGGATGGCTCGTTTTTCCACCTGCAACTGCTGCTAAAAATAGTTACTCACCCGCCATCCATTTGCATAATTGTTTTTTCTCCCGATTTTCAAAACCGCAACCGCCTGCTAACTGCCGATAGTTTTACACGCTGCCATCTTTGTTAAAAAAAACTATTATTATATAACGATAACAGTTAAAATAACTGTTGCTTACTATTCCCTGATAGGCACAGGTGGAGGTACAATAGTCAGCTGCTACAGCGCTGAGCCAACAGCTGCAGCAGCTCTTTTTTAAAATAAGGGTTTTAATGCCATTAAAACCCTTAATGCCAACCCCTAACCTTATCCCTAAACTCCGACCACCTAAACACTAACCTAACCATAAGCCCAAACCTTACCCTACGCCCTTACTCCTAAATCTAATCTAACCCTAACAAAATAAGCAAGCTGTTTTTGGGAGTCGCACACATCACATCCAACTGCAATCCTAAATGGATGTTGAGGTGCCACAACCCCCCGCCGAACAGCGGCGAACAAACCGAGTCCACACCGCACGCCCTGCCCGCGTGCGCCGACATGCACCCCAGTGCCAAACAGTGGCGAAGAGTGTGGACGTGACGCCACAACGCGTGTGCCCAGCCAACCCCAGCGAAATGCACATCAATGTATTCCTCCATATCCCTAATATATAATAATTTCAAAAGGTTTATTATTATTTGCAAACTGGATGAATATTAAAAATGATGACGTCCAATGACATGCTCGTATCCTTGGCTGGGCTAAAGTGCATTGAAATCTCCTATGAGGATTTTTAGGTCATGCTTGCATATCTCTTTGAAAACACCTTGTAGAGTGTTGTAGAAGTCATCTATCTCTGACACTTCTGACTCTTCAGTCGGTGCATACACTTGCACAATTGTTGCTTTTATGTGTTTTGATTGCAGCCTTGTTGTGATTATTCTCTTATACACCGGTTTCCATCCTAAAAGAGCTTTGGCTGCTTTTTTTTGCCCATAATAATCCCATCTCCTCTTCTGTGAAGTTTTTCGTGTCCAGCGTATAGAATGGTCTTTTCCCCTCTGTCGAATTTGCCACTTCCAGTCCAGCGCATCTCGCTTATTCCTAGGATGTCTATGTCATATGCTTCCATGTAGCTATCTTTGTATCAATGGTGGCTTAGGATTAGGCTCCTCAGTGTCTCGACTCCCTTTGGGGTTTGGTCAAAATCAATCATACGTTGGCATCCGTCAACACCTTCTCCGCTGCGCTTGATCTGTGTTATCCTTGTTGATTCTATAGTAAGTGTTGTTTTACGGGGCTAGGTAACCAACTTTGATCTGTGTTCTCATTGTTGATTCTATAGTAAGTGTTGTTTTACAGGGCTAGGTAACCAACCTTGATCTGTGTTCTCCTTGTTGATTCTATTGTAAGTGTTGTTTATGGGGCTAGGTAACCAACCATGCGCCCAACTGTGCTGGTCTCTTACGAATGGCGTGGCCACCGGGATATTTTTTCCCTTCCCGGGCACTTTCTACAACATTTCTCGAAGAGAAACAAAGCAGTTTTGTCATCCAGTATAAATGTTTGAATTAAAATTATGTTTGTGTTGCCCATCGTCACCACCAGAAGAGTCTCTCTCTCGCTTTCGCTCACACGTTGCACCGCTGGGTATCCCACTACTATATAATAAATAGCAAGCAATCACTAGTTACTAAAAGACACAAAAGGGCAATGTACAGATCGTCTGTAATCCCCCCTCACCCCCCTCTCTTCCTTTCTGTGTCTTGTCAGTAAGCCATTCAGTATAGTATTCAAATATTTAGGATTATCCTAGAAGCAGAAAGATGCAAATTAAGCATACACATATGAACAGACACACCCACACTCACTCAGGCAGACACACACAGGCTGGTACACATACGTAAACACACACACACACAGACTCACGAACACAGACACATAAACACCGGCACACAGACATACACATACACTGACTGACTATTCTCCAAAAATGCATACTATTAAGAAGAAGAACAGTAATTTTGTGATCAGAAATCTCAACATTCTAAAAATATGGGATATGTTTGTTAGTCTGTGGCACTGAATGAGTTTGTACAGTCATACGGCTCCCGGACCCACTATTTGCAGAGTCGTGCTGCACGGACTAACTGGTTTCTGTAGCAATAAACTGAATAGCCAATCAAACACCATCTGACCTTTACCAGGTGTTGACAGAAAGCGTCTGAGTGTAGGGGAGCTGTGGGTGGTGGGTGTCTTATTTTTCCCTGACCACTGGATGGGCTGCAACTACGGTGGTTTAAATACGTTAAAATTGCCCCCATTGATGACCCCATTGATGACCATTTAAACAACTGGAGGTGGGAGAAATTCCTGATTCTTAGATTACCGTATTTTCCGGACAAATGAGCACACCTCTCTAAAAGCTGCACCCCCTTCATTTTTAAAAAACGTTAAAAAATAGCTATATAAGCCGCACCGGCCTAAAAGCTGTGGAGTCACATTTACTGTAATAATATTTAGTTTAAGTGAACACAACAGAACTGATCTGATCAGTCTTCAAACAGAGCTTGAAAACAATGGCGCTTGTCATAACAACGGCAAAACAAAACAGAACTATTATTGATTGCTTTACTCCTCATCACTGAACCCATCAAGCTCCTCTTCCCCAGTGTTGGAGCGGAACAATGTCAGAAAAGCTAAGTCACATACCTCCTCTGTAGTTGTGTGGCGATTTGTGTTGCTGTGGCTCACCCCGTGAACCGGGACGCTCATCTACCCTTGTGCAAGTCCAGCCTTTCAAAACTCAGAAAACGATACACGACGCATTGATTATTTAAATCTGGCAAGTGAAGCAGAACGGTTTTCGGGATGCTACTGGGACCGAGCACAGACAACCCACGCCTCAGTATGTGATGTCACACGGGATTGTGCACACACACCACAGACTGTATATATTTCTGGACGGCGCATTGGCTTCAATCTGCGTGCCGACTACCGTGTGCTTTTGGTCATCGACTACGCCGAGTCGAATATCAAAAGCACATAGCTTATGGGATTTCCAATAGAAATATTCCAATTTTAGCAGGCTGTTTAACCTATTTAAAGATCTTTCCTAATTGATGTTTTAATGTATATTGACGGGTTAATTGCTGGTTAATTGTATGAGGGCGGCTCATCATTTCACAAACGCGTCAGATTTGGCGTTATTATTTTTTTTAAATAACAATAGTTGGCAGGGCGTGGGGGTAAGTGGCACACCAGGAATGCAATCGGTGAGTACATATTTCAACAGACTATATTTTTATCCTACATAGAGGTGCTTGTGTAGCAAACTATACCTAAAGATGTCAACATATTGACAGCTTTAAGCTAGTTAGCCGCTGTTAGCCGGGACTGCTAATGCCGTGCCTAGTGCCTAGTGCCGTGCATAGCCGCCGGCTTGCGGCCGCAAAGCCTGGAATAGCTGCGGGTCTCGCGTAGGGTGTTAGCAGGCTAACTGGCTGTTGGTATGGCAGTGGTGTTAGCCGTCCCGCCGGGCCCTGGGAATAGCCAGGGGTCTCATGTAGGCTGTTAGCAGGCTAACTGGCTGTTGATATGGCCTAGGGCGGTAGTGTTATGCTGGCTGCTAGCCTCATGGTATGGGAGAGCACTTCTAATATAGGGTAAAAATAGCGTCTTCCTCGTGCTGGGGTCCCGATTGAGCCCCCAGCCCGGCCCGAGGGCTGGATTCACTCGCTGGCTGGATTTATTCATTATCATTTCTCCACTGCTTCCGCCCGGTGCAGCGGAGAATTAAGCGGGGGTGATTGAAGCTGGGAGCTGTGGCTGGGAGCGTCGCGAAATCTCCCGCAACAGGCAACTTGTGTCTGAGTTTGTCATTTTATTTATTTTATTTAATGTTTTTTTCTGCCCATTCAGGTTGTTTTTTTCCAAGCTTTATTTATTAAATACGTCGGTGGTGGTATTCAAACCACCGACTCACTGCGCCATTAAGGCATATGCGTGCTTTCCAGCACACTGCCTAACCGACTGAGCTACTGGGCAGCACTGAGTTTGTTTTATTTTATACAACATAGAAAGTGAACATCGCTGGTGAAAACAACTGAACACGTCAGCAGTGTATGTGTTCTCGAATTTCAGGCGGTAAATCACAACTTTTCTTGGAATACCAATATGTGGCCATCTGTTTAGTTGTGAGAACATTGTTATTTTTCTTCTAAAGCACTTTAAAGTTTAGCATTGGCTGCAGGCTTTCTGGCTTGAAATATGTGTCTGAGGGAAATGGTGCTTTGTAAATCAGTCGACTCACGCAGTTCATTTGGAATGAACTATGGTGGCACTCACTACTCTCCCCACCCTTTCCGACCCAGCCCCCGCACCGAAGATGACAGCTCGACTTGGAGCCAGATTATTGTTCATCCTCTGCCAGGGACGTGACCGCGATGACTCATAATTGCGCCGCAGCTTTTTGTCGAGTTGTAACATTTTACGAGTCTCGCAACAGAGAAGGCTCCTTGCCCTTTCTTGCCTAACCTCCAAACCACCAGTTCCCCCGCGCACACACTCCCTGCCCAACCTGATATCCCTAACTGAACGGACAGACGGACGTGCATGGCGTACAAAGGCGTTGCCGCTGCAAAAAACAATAACAACATTTCACATCCTCGTTCAGCAGACAGACCCCCGGCGACCTCAGACAACCGGTCAGGCGGCCTGGATTACCACACTCGGGTCACGCTTGCCTCGGAGCGTACGCAACCGCCGCACGGTGTTACCACACAGCACTCCGGAGACCCTGCGCGATGCACTGGCCGAGTCATGTTGTGATAGAAATACAACATAGACTAACAGGCTGTTGTCATTGACACCATCATTTGCAATCTGTGCTTGTTGCAGGATAGGCAGCGCGCATTTCCAGAGGTGCACATCCAGTGGTATTCTGTCTGGGGTTGGTAGGAGTCCTGACGATTTGTAGATGTATGTCACGCTACCGTTTGGATAGCCTGCCCCTGCTTCTTTTACCTGCTACTAGTCCTTTGAAGCGGTGTTTTGTTTGGCTATTTTGGGTGCGCTTTATATGACTGTAGAGTTTAAGAGATGTGCTTTCACTGCTATTGATTATTTTCATTATTTGTTTGAGTGACGTCGGTCTGCAGAGATTTTATTTCTATGTGATCTGTGAGTCTGATTTGTCATTATCACATGATTGTCATCATAGCAAAAACCCATTTCCCCCAGGATTAAATGTGTTTCTCTCTCATTTTCTCTCTCTTGCTATAATACCCTTTTTGTCTCTCTCTCAGTCTCCCTCTCTGCTCTCTCTATCTCTCTCCCTCAGTCTCCTCTTCTCTCTCTGTTTATCTCTCTCCCTCAGTATCCTACTCTTCTCTCTCTGTTTATCTCTCACTCAATCCCCCTCTCCTTCTCTCTCTGTTTATCTCTCTCCCTCAGTCTCCTGTTTCTCTCCAGTCTCTCCCATCCCCCCGGCTCTCCCTCCCCTGTTTCTCTCCCTCTCCATTCTCCATTTCTCTTGCTATCTCTGGGTTTCTCTCTCTCTCTTTCATTCTGTCTATCTATGTGTTTTTCTAATGATCTGGTTATGAGGCTAAGATAAACTTGAAAGTACAATTCTGGGGTGGTGTTCTTTTAGTCAGTTTGTTATACTAATGAATCACTGTTAAAAGTGCACTTCACAATGGGAACTCATTAGTATGTGTAAGTATTCGAAGTAATGCTGTTGTTAGGAAGACTGTAATGATTTGTGGGGTATGAGGAGTATATTCGGCTGGCATTCAAAATAAATTACTTTTTAAATTATAAAGCTCTTTGGAAAGCAGCAGAGTTAAGGCACTTTATTGAATAATTAATACATAATATATGGATTTAATCACTGACTTCCACCCACCCCAAAACCTGTGGTAACAGAGCTTTTGGGTACCGAACCTAAATTAGAATCAGAAACAGAATTGGTACCGGTATTAGACATAGAGACAATGCACAGCATGTAAGAAGGAAGGCAAGGAATAATGCACAACATGTGCACACACATACTATCCCCACACACATAATGTCCATCATATACACAATAAACACTAGAGATAATGTAAAGCCTGTCTACACATAATATACACCATGTACACAATATGCACTAGAGATACTGCACAACATGATACTCTGCACACAATATACACTACACACAATATACACTGCACATGTAGGGGACTGGGATCTATGTACAGGGGGGTCTATGTACAGGGAGACAGTTTATGTACAGGGGGACAGTCTATGTATAGGGGGACAGTCTATGTACAGGGGGACAGTCTATGTACGGGGGCAGTCTCTGTAGAGTGAGTCTGGGACAGTCTGTACGGGG